>JAFELO010000841.1:159674-176484 GCA_017140195.1 Eumaeus atala
GGGGAGGGGATGATAGAAGAGCAACGCATCTGTTACATTCATGCGAATGTCCATGGGCATCGGTAGTCATTAAAAGCCTCCGTTTGCCCCCTTATGCTATAAAAAGAAGCATACATCAATTTGTCCTTTCGTTTGTTTATGTGAATATCTATGTGTTACACGTCTTTATACTATACAAAAGATGTTGAAAGAGGGACGGGTTTGAATATGATACTGGCCGTGTGTATGACAATACCCCTGACCTACATTGACCACATGAATCACCATCAATAACCTTCTATATTGGGCGGGATCAATTTGACACTATCAACCCCTAGTGGCCCTAATGGTGATTGGAAGGTCGTTCTAGATTAAGAAGCGTTTCTCTGTACCTTTCATAATGAAAACTAGAGCCACCTATTTCTTGCATCAATAACAGGGGCCGCATCATATACCTTAACAAATATACACTAAAGCCTTCCTCGGGAATCGCTCTATCAATGGATGAAAACAGTATGAAGATCCGTTCAGTAGATCTTGAGAAAATTGTTATACGGAAAGACCGCTGCTGGGGACTTTTGTAATATGCACACCTCAGCCAGCGCTGTCCTAACGTACTGTCCCTCGCCCCGCCGTCAACATATACAGAGAACGTAATGTTCCCCCTGTGCGCACTGCCTGACCAGCGTCCTCGTCCAGTAGCCCGTGGTCTTCAGCTGCCCACGCTATTGTTACACGGTCCCCTCTCGACCTCCTAGGACAACCTACAAATGTGTATGTTGTGCTAGCTGCTGCTGGTAAAGGACACAGAGGGCCCCGTACCAGTATATTGCGTACTTGTTGTTATAGATCCAACAGAGATACATAATCTATGAAATTCAGCTGTCTAGCTGTCACAGTGCGTACGATACAGACAGACGGATACAGATAGTGGAGTCTTAGTAATGGGTCCCCGTGTTTATCCATCCAGAGTATGGAACCCTAAAAATGCGAAGGATTAAGACCTATGCCTGTTATTCTTTTACGTATAAACTACTGAACAGGTTTTGATGAAACTTGCCTAACTAGAGGCTACTTAAATATTGAAATGACATAAAAAATATCCAAAAAACAAATACGGAGTACAACTAGTTCAGCATAAAAATTAAGGAGTCTACAGTTTTGAATGTTTCCCATGATAATAATAACATTTCTCAAGTTTCGTGTCAGAGATCTCGAGATGTGGCAAGTCGCCTACTCGGTATTTATAACGCCCATTAATACGATATGCATATTAAACAAACTCGGAGTCGTGAGAATGGTACCGGCTACCGACTACCGGCGGGGTATACTCGGAAGTCGGCGGGCTGAAAGCGCTGTAATCGTCATAGCTTCTGGGAAGTGGGATAACGACGTGACAGATTTACTGGTTTATCTCAGATGAAAAGAAAGGGTCAGGCGCGAGTCGAAAATGCGCACGTAGACTTCCGCACCATCCATAAAAATACGACAAAAACATGTTTCTTGTATAGCAGCCACCTTCAACAATTGACTTATTGTAATTTTTCGTGTTTGTTGTAATAGCGACAGCATTACATAATAGGTGATATTCAACTGTCTAGCGAAAACAGTGCATTAGATACAGACAGACGTACAAAGTCTTGGTAATAGGGTCCCGTTTCTTTCTCTTCGGGTACGGATTTCCAATAAATGGGGGGAAACTATATTTCTGTGGCGTACGTACCATGGATAGCCAAGATGGCTCCCACGAGCAATATCAAATCTATGCCTATTGTAACACAAATATCCCAAAAGCCAACTGTATGTGATTGATTTATTCAAACTCTATCCACTGCACGGGTTTTCTTGCGGTTTTCAACAACAGCTAGAGCGATTCCCGAGGAAGGTTACTGTTAGCGACTCGAGGTGCAGCGAAGCAGGGATGGAGTATATTACGGAATGGTGGCTAGTAGCTATATATAAAAACAGCAATGTCGTTTGTGACGCGAAATCATGCAATTTCCGGTTCCGTCAACACAATGTTTATACATTTTCTTCACACGGATTAGCGGAAACATCGCGGGCGTGAAGACCCTTCACACCTTTGGAGAACACTAGATTAATCTCATCATGGTCGTCATCCTCTAGCCTTGTTACTGCTGCACATGTCTCCACACTACTCCGTTTTGTGTTTCAAGGTAATTGTTATTGCTCAAGTATCCGGGTCGTTAGCCCTTTATTCCAGCACCAAAAGTAGATATTATATTATATTCCATTTTGTGTTAAATATTTTTTATGGAATGTGGATTTTATAGTACGACGCCCATGAACATCCACATAATTCCCATGCCGATGCCATGCTTTGTCTTCCCCCTCCTGATGGGCCACCAGCTACTCATAAATTGCACGAAACGCGACATTGAAGATGTCACTTCACGGCGGCACTATGCGAGCGAGAGCTACCTCCCCGTTCGTGCCGGCCCAATATCGTTGCATTGGAAGTTAGCGGCATGGACTATTCCTGGCACTACCTCCTCCTATGCAGCATGACACTACCACTTCCTACTAAAAGTTGTATTTTACTAATTATATAAAAAAAAAATTGCATCACCCCGCGGTTGTACCCGCGAGGCTTCGGCAATTGGATTGGTTCAATACTTAAATTCCTGCCAGAGCTTAGCGTGTCCAACAAGCAAACAACTTCAGTTTTATAATGTCAGTAAGGACAAGTCAACATTGGCTTAAAAGTTTGAAGCATACGCGAATAAGTTCAATTCAGTTCTATGGCAATATTCGGCGTCGCTGGTATCCTAATTCTTACCACACCTTATTTCCATAGGCATCAACCACTACATAGTATATTATATATTTATCTATATAGCTATTGAGTAAGAGATTATGCCATGCTGCACAGGAGGCGATAGTGTCACGCGTGGTGCATGACACTACAGCCTCCTATGCAGCGGAATTGGGCCGGCACGACCGGGGAGGTACCTGTCACTCGCTGATGTTCATGAGTCATTAGCCGTTGAAGGGTTCCATTTCGTATGTCCCCCTATACTATATTAAATAAAATCCGATCAGTGGCTATAGGTAATTGCACCTGATTCACTAAATAATGAACACACATCGGCGTATGTTGCTCCTGGACCGGTACTCATCTGCCGTCGCACACGTCAATAACAATCAGTGACCATATTCGAGAATGATCATAATCGGTCGCGCTAACTATATTCGATACAAAAATTCTGTACGTCAATCCCTAACGGTATTCGTTGCTCCGTTGGTTATGTGAATGTTTGCATGTCCGTCGCGTACGCGCCAGCACATGTTTCGCTGTATTGTGCTGACTACTTGTGCAACTGTATCTGGCAATAATGTTATTTCCCCTAAAGAAATTAGAATTCCGATGACATACAGTCATACTCCATTCAGCCGAAAAAAAACAATGGGACATATCTATGCGTCTGACTTGCATACACTAGGAGCAGCTGTGAGTCATGGGCGAGATAAGTGCTCCGGTGGGTGGTTCGGATTCGATTCTGAATCCATGAATTTAACCTACATGACTAGAACAAAACACCGCGCGGGTTTTGAATATTGCCAAACCAGGAATTGGGCTAACTAAGTTACCAAGACTCGCGTGCTTTTTCTAGATATGGGATATCGGTACTTACCCTACGGCGTGACTTAGATAGCTCATAAAGAGACCAAATTCAATTTTGAAATGCGAAGTTTCATTGTTCTCGGTCAATATTTTAAAATAAATGAAAGAATAGTCATTCCATCCGGCCAGTATCCAATGTTCAGTTATGAGAGGCTGAATGTGTTCCTATGTGTGAGAATCCCCATGTGGCCGAGTGTCATAAGCTAGGTATTAGTTCTTTGTATTTATAAGTGTTCTAAAATTAGCAAACGAGTCAGTCATTCCAGTTCCAATGACCTTGACCTGGGTTTACATTTTGTACACTAAAGGGTACTTTTGGGGCTGCCAGGCATTGAAGTGAAATAGAAAAACGTTTTTATGACGTGTTGTAAAGACGTCATAGGAGCGTCCGGAGTTGCGGGCCATGCGTTCACAGATCAATTAGAGAACCGTAAAACGATATAGTCCGTCAAAACAATTACAGGCAACCATTTTTTTACACTTTATTTAGAATTAAACATAAAAAAATCTTTTTTCTATTTCGTAGTAGTAGACTCCTGCTAGGGTTGTCAGGTAGGTTATAGAAAAACTCTTTATAATTTAAGGGTAACGTTATAATGATCAGCCCTTAACTGCCCACAGGTGGTCTTTGGCTGTTACCCATTAAAGCAAAGGTTTACCTAATTTAAATTCCGTGTTAGTCCCATAAATAATTTATGATGGCATATTACTCCATATAGAGCAACTTTCGTGCTTACCTTATATACTTTACCTTAGCACAGATTGTACAGTGGACACTAGTTTTAATAATTTCAAATCTTTATTGAATATTGGTAGCGTTTAGCGCCGGATTGACAGTTCACAGGGTGCCATCTAGGTCCAGAACAGTGTACGTTTCGGGCACTATTTTACGTGACAGTATAGACCTACCGTCCCTATGAACAACGACAACAAACCTTGAACGAAGTCCGGCGTCAAGAAACTGGATGTCGGTAGTGGGCCATTTATTGGCTCCTTAAAGTACAACACTTGTGTCCAGTCGATCAAAACTAAAGTTGACAAACTAAATCTAACCACTTTAACCCACTAAGGAACGAAATTGTGATTGAAATAGGGATGCTAACGATCGTTGTATGTAAACGTGTTATCGGTAATTTGCAGATGCTTGAATAATGCCAAAAACGTGGACGACGATTGCTTGCCGACGCAAAATTATCTTCATAAATTTAATTATAATAATATACTTTAGATTTTAAACTAGGAACATTTTTTTGGACAGCTGTCAGTTTGTCGCGACTTATTTTCGTTGCATTGGAATTTTAAAACGAAATTTATTTCTAATATTCGTAAAAAAGCAATTCAAATTAAGTCATTATTCCAAATGCACGCATAAATAAACCAGCGCTCGGTCCGCTTAGCATCTTAATACCGCCGCGTACAGAATCATGTTTTCAAATATGGAATTCAATTTGGTTTTTAAATAAGCCTTTAGGGTACACGTTCTCATTATGCGTGTTTTTTTTCTTTTGCTAGTGGCATTCGTCGATATTCTTTGTTCATACCGTAACAAATTGTCTCGGAATAACTGACTAGATGAAAAAAGATTGTATACAATTTAGACATCATAGAAGTATAAAAGTAACCTATACATATGAGATACCTATATTTTAAACATCGTACGTGAAACATTTTAGATTCACAGAGAAAAACAAAATATACTTGTACAAGGAACTAGTTACGCGTGTTTATAAGTTTAGTAGGTATCTAGATAGATGCTAGTTTGTGAGTATCACACCAACACTAGTTTTTGTAAGTATTATTACGGAATATGTATTGAACTGTATATTAAAATTTAAAATAAAAAAAATATTATACCTACTTACTTTAGTACAATTCCTAATACGTACATACTTATATGATATTTAATTCGGTAGTAGTATATATATATTTATTAAATCAATAAATTTGTGGAAATAGTATAAAGAGTATACTTTTTGTTTGAGTTATAATATGAAATTCATCAACTATGAAAACCATAATATCATTTATTGTTTTAAGGCATTTATTACGTCATATTTCAAATTCCTACCTATAGAATAAAACAACATCTTCGAATCGGAACAAAATTTGAATATAATCTACCTACATACATCTAAGTAGTTATAGTTCTACTTACATTAAGTATAATTTTCTACAATGTTTTTAGACATCCTATTTGGGTATTTAAATGTGACAGTTGCCACAAGTCAGCCGTGTACTTTTGATAAATGTTTAAAATTAGATCTTGCCTAAAGTCTGAGATCACGTATTTTCTTTATCTTAGGATAATTTTATTTTTTAAATGTTTGTAGGTACTTACATACCTGTTATTATAATGAGACATACATTATTTTTATATAGGTAAGATAATACGTACACTTTCTTATTTATAAACAATTGTATAACATATTATTGATTTTATTTCTGTATTATAACAAACCGTAACAGAATCTTATTGATGGATTACGAAACACACTTAAGTGTCACACATGGGTGTGGGAACACGATATGGATTTCCAAAGGAGAAACGCTTATCTAAGTAGAACATCATATCGGGAAAGATCTCGAACCGAAACCAGTGTCTCGAAAACACGAAATGTTACCAAACGTTAGAAGGAACCGGCTAAATGTGGACTTGACCGCTGCACGACCCTACCCACAAATGACCAGTAATGGCAGCCTGATTACAGATAAGACCCTCCTCCCACGGCCACAATAAAACCGGGCCTGACCCCGTGGAAATAAAACCTCAATTATGACAATTAATTCTCGTCGCGAACACAAATGCTCTCGTTCGGCCCTGCCAGAATCCGGTTGGGCAATTCCCTATACGTGTAACGGAACATCCAGTTATGGTAATCATAGCCGAATTTAACGCAGTTTCGAAAGTAGAAAGGAATTATGTCAACATTCACTTCGGGGCTGGAGGAAACGCGACACGAACCAGTCGAGTTTCCCTGCACCGGACTGCAACCAGTTTCCGCATAAGAACGACCAGCCAATCGATCAGTTGGCCGATCTAGGAGAGCCTCCGGAGCCCTAATCTCGACGCATGAATTATTCCCGCGAGCATATCGATCGCACACGTCGGCTTTTTATTTATACGGCGCGGGTGGGCGAGGCGCGTATTAGTAAACAGGCGCAGGCGCGATCACTCACCGACTTGTAGGACGTTCTCCACACAGCCCGCTTCGAGCAGCTTGAGGCCGCGGCAGAAGGCGATGTTCCTGTGGTCGTCGGGGGGCGCTCGCGCCAGGGAAGAGTACATGCATATGTCTCGCTCGTCCCGAGGGAAGGACCAGTACACGACGCGCCGTTGCACGGGCTCAGGGATGCGTTCGTAGCGCTCCTCGATACGTTGAAAGGGGATCGCGGCGGCCACTATCTTAGCTGTGATGTCTAGCAGCGACGGCGGGGCGCGCGGCCGGCAGCACACGCGCGGCGCGGACATAGCGCTCGCTCGGCCGCCAAGCGCGGACTGACGCGCTCTCCCGCCTCCCCGCGCCCCGCGACCACTCACCCCGCACCTCACCTCCCCGTGGGGACCCGCGCCCGGAATCGACATACTTAGATAAATTATTCATTTGCAGGCATAATGTGCAATATATTATTAAAGTTGGCATTTTTATTTCGTGATGCAATCGTTTTTATATTTTAACTGGAATTTATCAAATGTCACGTTACATTATAGTGTTGTTTAATCGATAATGTTTTAATTTGCTTTACTAAGCGAAATAACATCAGCGTTGCAGTTTTTTGGTTTAGTGTACAAGAAAATCACAGAGCAGAAATGATACCTATAACACAATGGACGTCGAAGAATGTAACATTTTCATTCTATCGCTTTCTTTTCTAGAGTTTTTAAATTTAATTATTAAAATTAAGAAAAAATCAAACGACGGACATAAACATAATATTTTAGTACATTCGAAACTGTTGATATTACGCAGAATGATATTTAACGCAGGGAACCAAGTGGACCGATCCGGTTGGTAGTAATAAAAAATAATAGCACAAAAACCGACATTCTAATCCATTCCGGCCTCGCCTCCTCGCATTACACAAACGAAGGGGAAAGGCGGGTGGGGGCCGCGTTAACAGCTGATGGCGGAGGGGGCGCGAGGGGGTGCGGGAGGGTGCAGCGGTGTCGCAGGGGGGAGGGGACTCGACGTCAGGTGTCCGACCCGCCGCGCTCAGCTGAGATTGCCGCGTGCAGCGCTACAGCTGCTGAATAGTGCGTCAGTACAATGACCTTATTTGTTTATAATTTTTTTACATTACGCAGTTTATTGGAGTTACAATCACCTATCTTCGCCAAACATTCGTAATAATTATGAAGCACAATTATGATAATAATTAATTAATTAAAAAATTAACAATATGTCGTAAATGTATATTTGTCTATTAAAAGTACACTTTACATTTTAATTTATTTCGTACCACAAGTTTTTCACCTACATACATTTTTTTTTAACTTCTATTTCTGTACTTTATTTTAGCCACAAACGCGAAGTCGGAATCATTCGGGTCCGACCGACTTCCATTAAAGTTTTGCCCGAAGTAACGAAGGAAACGTAGAGACATTGCCCACCTTTGTCTCAACGCCCATGGGCCCACAAACCGCACGAAACTGCGGCCGCATAGCACATACCATTACTACTACAAACTGAAAAATATTTATAAATAAGTTAGTTGGTACAAACAACAATAACAATATTCATTCACGCAAAAACTATTGATGAATTTCGTTGAATTCTGCCACAGATCAGTTATAATCGTTCCCTTTTAATAGATTTTTATACGGATAAAACCGCAGGGCACTTCTAGTAAGTAATACCAAGCGGTATCTGTGGCTTTGTGCTCTTGGCAGGTGTAGTTTGAGTATGAATGTCATATATATTTTGGTGGCAATGAGCTGGTCACACACTCAGAAGAACAGATGGCAGATGGGATAGTAAGGTTCTGGAGTGGAGGCCGCGTTTAGGAAAACGAAGTGTTGGTCGACCTTTCACCAGGTGGGCAGACGATCCCCGTGCAGTAGCTGATCCGGGATGGATGCGAGTAGCAAGAGATCGGACGTCTTGGCGTCCATTGAAAGAGGCCTATGTCCAACAGTGGACCGATAATGGCTTGTAATGATGAGATGTAGATATATTTTGGTAATATCAGAATTCCTATCCGTGGACTAAACGCGCCCGTGAGTCCTAGGGCTACGGCAGGACGGCTCAACTATCGTTAGCTTCACTTTCGTAACGCTCTCGTCACGCATTCACTAACTCACTCCCAAACTCAAGTGTGCGTAAATGTACTTTACTTCAAAAGTATCCTGCATTCGGGAGGAAATACTCATCCAAAGGCCACCACGTTACATATGCTACAGGGCCTAGGGAGTCATCGCACCTAAATGCTATACTGCCGCATATGAGTAACTAGTCAAGTATAGTGTTTTCTTAAAACGGAGTTTTATGCGTTTTTCAACCGTTGATAGAGCGATTCCCAAAGGTTTAAGTGTAGCATTTATATATAATAAAGGGAGACTCTGTCTGTCTGACTCTGTCATCACTGTACCTTCGAAGGTCGAGCCTGATCTCGCGGAGAGCACTCCGCAGTCCGATGAAGCTGTATTGAGCTTATCTTCACTTTCACAGCATAAGTTCACCGCCGAAAAAATGATTCGTTGCATTTTCTGTAGCATTTTGCAGTACATGCGCGCAGGTAAGTTATTATATATCACTCTCGTAACTCGTATACACATAGAAAGCCAACCGCCCCACGGTTTCGAACCCGATAAACTTCACCCCCGATATTTCACCCCCTTAGGGGTTGAATTTCTAAAAAAAAATAATCACTGTACCAAATTTAAAGTTGCTTGGTGCAGTAGACTCGGTTGTTCGTTGCCTGTCCGTCGGTTTATCAATTGTTAGACGAAAGAGTTTTATGTATATATAGAGGAGTCATTCATATGAATGTTCTTGTCGTTTGTGACCTGTTTTTACTGGTTAAATTATTACGATATTAAGGTACGTATTTTCTAAATCGATCCATTACTTTCGTAGCCTATTCAATGCAAACGAACAAATAATCAAAGAAACGAAAACAGGCAAACGAGCAATCAGAGCCCATTGATAAGAACAGAAGCCTACTGATGCCCTTAGACATCCACGTGAATCAGGAACATGACCGCACGAAACGCGACAGCTTAGCTATGACATTACGGCGTCGTCATGTGAGTGAAAGGAACCAACTTCCCCGGTCACCCAATTCCGCTACAATGAAGCATGGCACTACCTCTTACTCCTTCACACGGATACAACGTGATTGCAAAATATTATGATATTATTAGCAAGCACCTGAATTAAAATAACTTTCCGTTTCCGCGGCGCCGCAGCGCTGCAGCGCTTCATTGCCGCTCTCGTCTCGGCCGGCGGTACGTATACGTAGGCACACGGGCTATTACGTGTCACGCAGCTGATTTATTACTGTCACTTTTTATGTGTCACATTGTGTGTTACTGTTGTGACATAAGCGTGGCGTGTCATATTCTCAGTGACCAAGGTAAGCAACGCTTGATCAGGATGTGTCCTGATGGGTGTGCGATTTCTTTTTTTCTTGTGGCGGGAGGAGCAGGTATGGATTGTAATACCCGTTACAACTTGATCTTTTATGTGTATATGCCGAGCGCCTACTGAGGGTACACAAATAAATAGCTGTTTATTGTGAAATTTGTTTGTTTGCCATTGTGTATTGTACCTTTCTACAGAATAAGGGGCAAACGAACAGTAGGGCTAGCTGATGGTAAGGGATCACCGTTTAGACATCCGCAAGACCAGTGGTCTCTTATCTTGAAGATCCCTAAGTCATGTCGTTCCGGAAACACTGAGGTAGGTAACTGTTTTACAATCTACATCTGGATGGGTGTGCATTTCTATATGATTTCACCTCAGCAGTGGAGGAGAACATATTAAGCCAACTGCATCTTTAACATAAAAGGGGTACACCAGTTATTGGGATTGTATCAAAGTTCTTAAAATAAGTTTGCCAAATTTTGTTTTGCTGTGATAACGGCATTTAAATCCATCTAACGCCAGCTGCATGACCGAAAAAGTATGACGTCATAGTTGTGTTCCGAAGGGGCGGAGATTGCGAGATAGAGAGCGTAACAGGTCGTCTCTTTTACTCCGTCGGGCGATGCGTTCACAGATCAACTAGAGAACCGTTTACACGTAAAGTTATAACGTCCGTAAAGATACAAATAGACTACCACTTTTTATAGTATAAGACAGACCGAGCCACTTGGTGACTACCGACGCCCATTAACATCCGCACGGTGAATGGTCATGCACACCCTCGTAATAGGCAATCCACTACTAAAAGTGTAATATAGCCGTAAATAAATAAAACCGTCACTTTTAAGGTGCCATGAGAGCGAGAGGTACCTCACCGGTCGCGCCGGCTCGTTTCATATGCAATATAGCATGGGACTACCTCTTACATCATTAAGTCGGTGTACGGATGGACTCCTATGGGTTTTTGATACACCGTAACTATATGGTAAATGGTTTTTATTTTATGTTTCAATAAATAAATAAAAAAGGGGCTCACTAGAGGGGAGGAGGGCATCGCCCTAAGAATTATATGGGTATTTCGGCAGGGGTGGGGGGAGTCACCAAAATAAAAAACTAGTAAGTCCTATTTCAATTAATGATTCAGAGATTCTCAACCTGCAATTTTTGAGTCTCTGTTGACCCATTGGCAGGGAGAAGCTCCTGGCCAGGAGGGCAACACATGTACATAACAATTATCCAAATGTTTGTACTGGTAGTCATCAAAACCGCCTATTTCGCACCGCTCGTTCGCATCCTGAAACAAATAAATCTTTGTCTGTGCAATATTTCATCAGATTCATCTCAGTAGTTGCAATGTTGAATTGCGGTCGTATCAGGCCTGCACGACTACACACATGAGATGAGACGGTGGCCTATTAGTAGGGATCAGGAAAGGAGAGCAACACATCTGCATGACAACAATAGTGCGACTGTCAGTAGTCGTCAAAAGGTTCCGTTTGTTCGTTTGTCCCCTCATACTATAAAAAAAAACTAAGATACGCTTATAGTAGAATGTAAGTTCCCTTTAAGATCTCTAATAATTTAACTCACAGCCTGTAGTACTAGTGTAGATTAGTAACAGCTCTAATACAGAAACGAAATAGGTATAGAAGTTAAACTAAATAAATATACAATCAATCATAATGACAAAGTGTCCTCTCCAATTCCTCCCGGGTGGGGATAGTGGGCAAGGGAGGGGTCAGGTTTTTCCAACACAGACAGTTCGAGTGTAGTGCCGGGGAAAACTGTGTCTAGACGTTTCAATATTTGATGGAAAACTTTGTTTTAATTTGTGATAGTGCATTTTGTGGTTTTTTTTAACGTAGGGAAGTTGGTGCTTAAAAGCCCTTTGTTAATGTATAGAGTATGGATTCTAGTGCAGAATTAGTGTTTCGTGTTAGGACTCACATAGAAACCGCAACTGGCACCAGAGCACAGCGTCTACTTCAAGAAAGTACTTCCATATAGCTTGATCTGTACGGTACTCCAACAGAATAAAGTGGATGGTAATAATCGTCGCTGAACACGTGGGACGAAGCCCGAACTGGATGGACTGGATACTCCAAATATGACTTTGTGCTCCGGTAGAACCTCCGGTCGAAAGCAATCGAATCAGAAACCGGAACCGGCGGTGTAAAATTAATCGAACTTTTGGTACCTGTATCAGAACCGAATCCTAAACTCCGTAACATTCCTACTCTTTATCAGTTTGCAATTGAAATAAACTCTTGTATTTTCTTTAAAATAAACCTATGTAATTGATACTCGTATTCTTCATATTGTGTGATTTGTCCACATTTAGCTATTTAAGATAACTGTTATACTAAGTCATATAATTTTGACGTTTCACATCTGTCAGGCATCTGTCTCATTCGGTATTTTTCGGGTCATCAAAACCATAGAAAATTAGAGAAATATAAAGTTTGACAACTTTTACAATTTGTACCTGATGTTCGCTTCCCATTACGAATTTGGCCCGTATAATAAATGATACATAAGATTGAAAGTAAAAAACCAGCCATTAACATATAACAAAGTAAATAATGAATATTTTTGCCATTTATTACGCCGGCAGAACATTCCCATTTTGTAGTCTGTCGTCGACTATTCTCATTAAAATTTTATAGAAATTTTCTCAATTAACTTGAAAAGCAAAAATGAATTACATTATAGTCGAGTGGACACTTGTCAAGTCGAATACGACGACACTTCATACATTCCAAATAGCCTCGTTCAGGCAGCCAGGGAATAGAATTCTGTAGGTATACAAACATACGTACCAATATAATAAACATACATACATTCGAAAAACATGACCTGCCACCCTTCTGACGCAGTAGGAAACTGTAATTGGAAGAAAAGGCATAGCTTTTGATTTAAAATTATGTTGTATATTGGCAAATGTCGTGGCGGTCGAATTTCGATCGCCGTTGAGTGTTACGACACCCGGTAATAGATCAGTATTGACTCAAAGGTCACCGTTGCAATGGTAAGTGAAGCTTGTAACGCGATAGGTCAAAGAAGGTGACTTTCACTCCTCACGGAAAGTGGACCTCCCTGGTTACATAAGTTAATGGTTATCATGACTATCAGGAGGTGGCAGTCGCGGGTCAAAAGTTATCTAGATTATTCTATTACTAATACTTTCCTCCGATCATTTAGGAGATAGCGCCATTCTGCATTGCACCTTAATCGGGCCGGCACAATTGGGCAGGTGGCTCTCGCGCACATGCTGCCGCAGGAGAATGACGGCTATGCTCTCTCGTTTCGTGCGGCTTGTAATTACCCGATGGCCTGTTGTTAGGGAAGAGAAAAACATGGTAATGCACCATTATATTATTGTCATAAAGTGGATGTTTATGAACATCGGTAGTCGTCAAAGGCTCCCATTGATCGTTTCCCCCTACTATAAAAAAAAACCGATATCCAGGAAGTTGGCGCTGCCACGCCACTGTGCCTCGTACGGCCTGTTTAACTGTCTGCTGCTGCTGATTTTTTCCCGACCGTGTAGTAAAACCGGGTCCGTAAATAATAAACGGGCTTATTCCCAGCCTCCCGGGGAACTTGTACCGCTTCGACACCATAGACAGCACCGCACCGAGAAGGCATTTAGAACAACTAGTCTACACACATATGATATCAAACAATCAGTGGAAAGTTCCACGGTAGCTACCGACGCCCATAGCACAAAACTAGGCAATATCAAAATATAATCAAAAAGCTTTCTTAGAAATATCTATAACATTTGAAAAATCTATCCAACGACACACCACACGGCAGGCAGGAGGTAGTGCCATGTGTAGTTACGTGTCATGATACACCGTTTTGTAGCGGCTAACAAAATACTAGCAATCTTCCGAATTTTAGTACTTGAAATCTCCGCGCGAAACGTCTGTGACACACGGACGGATAGACGGGCAAACTATAAGGGTTCCGATTCTTGTAATTTTGCTACGGAACCTCAAAAAGTATTAGTCACAATCACACACTACGATGCCGTTCCAAGTCGTCCACCAGACACACGCGCAGATAACAAAATTGTCATATATTTGCTCTGATTTTCCAGTAAGGAACCCCAAGTGCTTGGGTTGTCGATTATCGCTGTTATGTTATAATAAATTCATTATAATATATTCAGTCGCATGCCCCCCTTTAGCTCCATGTAGTCGGTTCATTATGTATTTAAGAGCATCAAGCCGGTCGACGTTGTATGTGGCCAACTTCGAAATAATAAGGTTCTGTGTTTGACGGTGTAGATAATACTGTAAAGCGTGTCATTTTTTTTTTTGGAGGGTGTCGGACGGCGTTGCAAATGAAACTGCCACAACAGTCCGTCGGCTCGTCAGGCGAGCTGGATGGGCGAACGCAATAGCATCGCCGGCAGTAGGTCCCTACGGAAAAAGCTAGGACTTTTCTGTCTACTAGAGGTCTTCAGTCATGATGCACTCATTCACGACAACGCCGAGGTCATTTTAGCCACCGTGCGCGAGCCGTCCTCGACATCAGACTAGATGAAATCATCAGGATGAAGTTCACTGAGCATGATAATAGTAAATAACAATAAATAGTTAAATTTGCTATTCTAAACTCGATATAAGAATTTATATGTTGATACATCTCTATCTGCCATCAGTGCCATGCTTCATCTCAGCGGAATCCTCTGAAGCTGTGTCACTTTAGCCGCTTGGGCGGCTTAGCCGCTGACGCATTGGGGATGGGAGAGGTCAGTGAACACATCAGCATAGTGATTATGTGAATGTTCATGCCCTCGCCTATGCACAGTTCATCGGACTAGCGAGGACCTTTGTCTTCTAGTTTAGGGAGACGAAAGGTGGGACAGACCCCCTCTTTTCCTGCAGATGGATTGATCGTGGACGTACCTTAAAGATTTTTTTTAGGACCTAAAAGGGGGAGACGGCCCCCCTTCCCTCACTAGTGGGCGCACGCACGATGCCGTTAACGCATGAGATGTCTTTAGATTCATCTTGATAACGGTGACACTGGGTAACAGTCTGGGTTATTTGATGCTCAGCTTAATTGAACTTTACGATTTTATGTTAAATTAAATTATATCTTTTACAGTACTTTTATTTTTAATATGTGCTGCTAAAATGCTTTATTATTATTATTACCTACTTGGTCGGTAGTTATGAGTTTATTTATTTATTTATTCCTCATTTAAAAGGACCCTAGTCTTTTTATAATCCCGGGCCCAAACCCCCGAGGTTGTCCGATGATTTCGGCACATCTTGTATAGTACTGTGTGTACTTAATAAATTGAAGGCTCATTGCTATGATACACGCAGCTCTGAGGTATCTGTGTAGAGTCAGTGCCCCTGTAGTATTGCTGTCGAATAGGGCCGGCACGAATGGGGCAGTTCCTATCTCTTAAATACCTTATATTGGAGTTAGCTAGGCAATCGTTTGTCTGAATATGAGGGTCCCATTACGGGAGAAAGAAGGAAGAACGGTAGTAGCACAACTACATAAGCAAAGATGTACGGATGTTTATAGCTAATAAGCACATTAAATCTAACAGTTTGTCTGTAATTTGGACCTACATTTAAGTACCCACCTCCTACTTATTCTATCGCCGATGTGCCCTATTTCAGTCAAATCCGGGGTGCCTTAATCGACCGATGGCTCCCGCAAGTATTTAGTGAGACTCTGGTACATCCACGAGACCCACGCACCCATCGGATTCCATCCAGATCCGGCAACAGTGCCTAAGTTTATATCCCGCGGAAAAAGAAATCTAGATATTTAATTAGTACATATCATAATATAAACTTATTAGTACTGACAGGTGATACATTTAATACTGTTGTACATAAAACAACTGCGTCATATAATTAAAAATATGTATTTAAATTGTGATCATAAATAAAATTGTAATAATAAATCGGTTGGTGTGGAACACGACATACAAGTTGCTCCATCTGTCGGCGGACAAAAGCAACCGCGATCAAATTAATTTGTACTGTTTGTTTGATTGAGGAACATTTTATTACTCAGACTAGTATAATTTACGTATGTTTTGATTATGATACCTCAAAATTTTAGAAATAATATGCACAAATTTATAGAGTGCAAGTAGATTAAAATCTATAGATCACGACAAATTAATTGATTTATTAATTTTTACTCATACATCGTTTTATTCTTTTTATAACATTAATTTTCTCCAAACTATTGACATATTTGTGCAATGGAAATAAATATTATTGTGTTATTATCTATTTCAATGATTTTCCAACCAATTAAAGTAAAAACACATCATTCCTATGTATGTGCACATTGAGGTGATGATAATAGGAGGAAGGTATTTACAAGTAGATAAGAAATAGAAATTCCTTTATTCTAACCTTCAATTACGATCCCAATGACGTCACACTCATTAATACTATAACTACTACTACTTAGGTACGTGCCAAAAAAAAAACCCATGTGAGGATTGTTGGTGATCACAGATGATTATAAAATTTTTTGGGGAAAAAATAGGAGGCTTTTTATGACTTCCGACACCCATGGCCGTTCGCATGATTGTTACGCAGATGCTGTG
>JAFELO010000841.1:176504-216341 GCA_017140195.1 Eumaeus atala
CCCCCCCATCAGTAGTCACCGGCTACTCACAAACTGTACGAAACGCGACAGCGACGCTGTGACTTTACGCCTCTAACTAGTGAGCGAGAGGTACTTCCCCGGTCGTGCCAGCCCAACTTCGTTGCATAGGAGGATGTAGTATCATGCACCATGCATGGCAATACCTCCATCTATGCAGCATGGTACATCTTCCTACTTGGAGTTCCACTGTGAATTTCCCCATTGTTGATCATAAATTCTGTATGTGCGAATCGATACCGTGTTCCAAATTTAAACTGTATGTCCCCGCCATTTTTGTCGAATCTAATGAACTATTAAACTGCAATTTGGATGCGCGATGGCGGCTAGATGGCGTTGTGCGCACGTATTGATCGCGCTCGGAGGCCAAGTTCTCAAGTTCTGCCAAGTCACGGAATGTATTGCTGGCTATTGTGGCGAAAAATGACGGGGGGTCTGTGGGGATGGCGTTAAGCGCTTTTCAACAACACCACCGAATTCCCCTTGCTATGGGCTTCGATTTTAATGATAACGACACGTTTCCTGTAATGAAAATGTTTACTAATACATTATTGTATTGTAACAGTTATAGATACCCTCCTAGATAGTTTTTGTTCGTGCATCCAAATTAATTATTATTAAAATAAAAAATTTCTTTACACATTTTGATGATGTACAAATTTTATGAGGTAACGGCTGTGCTAGGAAGAAAGGTCCACTGCGGACGGAGCGTCTTGGGTTCAAATAGGAACTTCGTACTTATGAATACGCACATAGAAAATATTTAATTAATTTAATTTTTAGTGTGCAATTCGTTTTATATAGTAAATGACACTCGATCTGATGATGGCGATGATTTCACTGAGAACCGTGTCCAACACCGGGAAGTACCCATAGGACTTATGATAAATGAGTGTGTGCAAATTACACACAGAAGGAACGGAACTTACAAAAGAACGATGGACACATTTTCGTTTCATAGACTTTCAAATCACAATTATTATTATAAAGATGTTGCACTACAGAAATAGAGTTGACCTTATTAAAAAAAATATATATAATTTATTGAAAGCCGGTGGGCGCTGCTCTTGGCAGTTGTCATAGGATCGAATGCAGAGCTTGAGCTCGTGTAATGTGCCAGTAATTTTTATAAAGTGCTACTTCAGCAAGATCTACGATTCGCGAAGCCTCCTCCTTTGTCTTCTTATACAAGAACATACAATTTGAAAGACGCTTATATTTTTTTTAAATACGTAAGAAAAGAGTGTGCGTGTAATATATTTGTTTTTATTACTTTTTTCTTGGTTTGTCTTTTATGTTCTTTGTAATCTGTTTTATAAATAGGAAGCATCTCGTGTATAACAGAGAAACGGTTGAGAAACTTATGCACACGATACAAGTTGTTACAATTTAATTTATAATATAAGGTTTAGTCAGAATTTTAAATACACTTATGCAATTATGGTCTCTCCACATCCACAATCAAGAACAAACTTAACATAGTACAAGATATAAACAATGGAATCAATCCAGTTTTTAATAAGGGTTAGTAAAAAGTGAGGGAATGAAGTCTTATCTGGCAGTTGTCCGAGACTCCCTGCTGCAACTTGGATGGAGCTTCTTTTCATATATAATCATCAATCCTCCAATTGTTTTCACATTGTTCTTTTATCCTTAAATTCAATAGTTGAATATTATACTGAAGCCACATCTTCATATATCCATATATAAATATATATAAATCCAAGCTTGGGAAAAAAAGGAGTAGAGCACTGCAAAGGCTAACACACAAACAATAAGATCCCGTCCCATTCTCTTGGCTTCCTCAGCCGACTAAAATCAAATATATACATATATACTATAAAATATAATTTAACACCCAACTTTCACACACGGCATATAATACTATTCAAACTAGCACAATAATGATACGGCCTATCAAATCAATAGCCATACAGATCATGTAAACAACTCTATCAAAATGCACACTTAAGAGAATTAAGACATTTTTACATTAATAGAGATTTTTCGAAACATAAGATATGAAACATGGCGTCGACAAGAAATCATGAACTCACCCTTTTATGTAATTAATAATTGTTCGTGACATATTTGATATATTTTATATCACGAATATATAGGTTCCCGGCGGGAAGGAAAAAACTACATATATAATTATCATTTGGGAATGGCAGACAGCGTCAGCCATCATTCCGTCCTCAACGTCCAGCAAAACAAAAGAGTGTCATTTCTTCGACACCGAGCACACCCTCGGTCTAACAGTCGAAGACGACAGATAAACTTTATTTATAAAATGTTAAGTAGCAAAAAGTATAATTGCTACAAAGTTGTACTTCTTAGGAATAACAAAATATTTTAAATATTATCTTTCGCCTTATTCTACGTTATTTTCTATTAAAGACTACGCTAACAATAGAAAAAAAGGTCTTTACTCCACTGAAAGTTTTGTTGTAACGCGTTATCGTATCTTTATGAAAAGGTAAAATGTTGACTATATCTAACTTCAGGATGTCGGTTTTTGTGAAGGTTTGCGTGCGCATCGTAAAGGTTTCATCATTATTCCCTGTCGCGCCAAAAGGAGTATAAGTTCAAAATTAAAAATAGCCATAGAGATTAAAATCTATAGACAATATAACGAAACGAAACATTAATTGTCCGCGAAACAAATAATATTGATAACGACAGGAGAGGCAGCATGGCCTACAGTCTTAGGAAGGAAGACACAAAAAAAGAAAAGTCATTATTTGAATTTCGAATCAATGATTGCCGGTTACATGGCGCCTGTATATGATATGGTTTAGGTGCACAAGAGCACATTTTTACTATGTTTGAATATGGAGGAGGCTGTCGTGAAAGGGTCGCTTACATGATACCGCCCTAAGGAGGCAGCTTTGTTGACGCGTTTTGTGCAGTGTTTCCGGCCTCCGGTGGCTCGTTTGACGAGGAGATCACCAAAGGCCAACAGGTCGTTTGCCTACTATATATAACAAAAACACACGGGGAAGTTGCTAAGATTAATTTGAGAATCCACCAGGCTAATATCAAACGCATTGCCTCCCAGGTACATGTTTTGCTTTAGTACACGGATAATCTGCGCTGCCTTAAGGAATGGGAGAAATCGAATGTTATAAATAACATTCGTATGTATTTGAAATGGCTTTTATGTTTTTCGAACCTTCGTCATTAGTTCTTCACCGGATTGCTAGGAGTACTCGCCGGGTAACGAGATTGGCTTGGGGTCCGAAGGGGGACCGAGCGCCCACTCTCTCGCAGATGGGAGAGATGCATCCCGATATAAGAGTGTTTGCAGCTAACTTAATAATTACTTTCCTAGCTACACCGAACCTAGGCCTCCTCCCCCTGCTCTGACGTCGGGGGCAGCTCGCTCGCGGTACATCAAATGACCCCTGCACTTACATTAACGTTAGGCTCATGGAGGGGATCATGATTCTGGACAGAAATGGTCTGAGTGTAAAGCAACAGAAACGTGACTTGATACCTAACGACACACTTTTCTGTCTCAATCAAGTCTTGTAAATTTTTATCGAAACACTTTTACAAAGGATTTTAGGTTTTATCATTATCGTACTAAGTCCCCATTTCGTGTGGTCTATGACTAGCAAGTGATATGATGATAGCAATGATAATTACTTGGCGGTGGCTTCATTTGTACGACCTCTTTGTTAATTAGCCGCAGTTTGTGAGGTCTAAACAAAAATTTCCAATTACAGTCCGAAGTCGGGTAGTCGGTATTACAACCCCGTAAACCGTAAATCGGAGAGCTTTTTAAGCTGCCAGCTGCGTCTGGTTTCTCTACCATCCCATCGGAATAGGAGAATGATTCTTCGTTTCGTTAGAATAAAACCATAGTACACGGCATAAAAAGGGCATTTACTTATACGTACTCACACGTTTATTTCATGTTGATATTTGCGCGACCGTTTACAAATATTTATGTTTTTTGAAGGTACATCGAGACTTTTTCAATGAAAGAATGAAAATAATCAAGTTCACTAATCAAAACGTTCAATATTATCAGACGCCCAGATTTTATGGCTTTGGATACAATCTTATCATGTACTAGTAACTAGTGATGAGCCACTAACAAATAACAATGTTTAACATACGTACAGTAATAATGTGCATGTTATTTATTCTGCCGTGGTATCGAAAGAGTGCTCTACAAACATTTTTGAGAAGTTGAGTTGGATATATATTCGGAAGCACAAGAAAAAGGCCGATCTGCCTGATTTTTGTGGATTTTTAGTTACAAAATTAACAGAAGTAGCATACGCTTAAAGGACACAACTACACCACTTTTTAAGTTTCATTACAATAAAAGGGCTTATTGTGAGATATGACATCTATTTCACCATTATATATTTTATATATCTAATTGAAAGACCATAAACGACATGCGTTAAATATTAAAGGCTTGTCTGGCAATAGTTGCCTATATTTTACACCGACGCCTTAGCAAAAAATGTAGAAAGAAAAGTCACAATAGGCAGTTATGCCCGTTCTGTTTACCTACGCCTTAAAATTTTATATAAAAAAACAGCACATTGCCTTTACTACCAAAAGGTCTGTGAAGGGACATGAGGTGAGTATTATTTACGGTGTATATTTAAATTCCAATTAGTTATAGAGAAAAGGCACAGTTGACTAAAAGTGTCTTTTTATCCTAACGTTTTAAATTTTTACCCAGAACTTTACATTGTAGAGGCATAATTGCTTATATGTGCCTTTTAAACGAAATATTATTATGTTAATATTGCTCCTTTAATGCAAATTTTTATGTTAAGGTAAAAGGAAATATCATATTTCTAAGTATATCCATTAAAATTAAAAATGTATATGACTATCGTAGAATACATGCTACACAAACACAACTTTTAACATTCACACAATTTCGGGAAAAACATTTTGGACAGGTTTTTTTTAACAAAATTCAAAAAATATTTTAATCTCGATTTTGTCAACTTTTGCAAAATGTTAGTTGTGCCCTTTCCAATTGCGACAGCAGTATTAGTGTCGTGATTAAACAGTACATCTCAATGAAAAAGAGGTACTCTATTTTGCAGTACGTATGGCAACACTGACCAAGTATCATATTATTTTAAAGTAGGTGTAAGTTGGAAAAGCGATAGTCGGAGCAATTGGATATTGTCTAGATATACTGTGTATAAGTATAGTGCAGATGTGTTGCCCGCCATTTTGCCTTTGGGCCAACTGAAATGAATTCAGGACGGTATCATGTTAATGTGAGGTGTCCGGCCGTGCCAGACTCATATGACGTTATGTCCGGTCCAATTCGCCTGCAATACAGTATGACACTACCTCTAATTATTATACGATATGACATCTAGCGGGCAGCCTGCGTACTAGTTAGTAACTGTGATGCCTAGAATACCAAGAGCTACATAAATTTCCTCACAGATAGCGCTTATTAATCTCTAAACTGACATTATTTTGGAAATTGCAAAATGCCGATGCGCCTAGGGTTTAGCACACTTTGAGGCTTATGGGGCTACCAATACCACCGTATAAAATTTCTCATTCTCGTTCGATTGGCACATACGAAGTCTCGCAGAATTCGAACAAAGATGTTGTTTACCCCCCATGTATTTCATTCATTTGGGCTCCTAAATCAAAGCAAATCGGGCTGCAGGTGACATTAGTACGTAAATAAAAAAAATCCAAGTTGTAAAACAATCTAGTAATGAATATTAAGGCAGATAACAGATTTATTCTCAAAATGAAAAGGAACTTACTTTAAATTTCAAGTCTGTAGTGTTAGTTTCTGAAATTTAATGATTAATTAACGATAAATCTTAGATGTTATATATACACTAACAATGTAATGCTGAAGAGATTGTTTTTTGTCTCAACGCGCTGTCTCAGGAATTGCTGGCCCGAATAGATTACTTTTGTGTTTTTCTAGACATCGAAAAGGGCTACTACAGGTTATAAAAAAGATAGGACGGGAGTTACACGGATGGATCGTATGACGACAATGACAGCAATGACGGTAATGTTCTCAAGGGTATGTGTGTGTGTGTGTGTGTGTGTGTGATTCTACAATCCCTGCTACAGCACAAAAGGTTGGATGGATTTTAGCATATGACATGTCTGTAGATTCGGCTTGAAAAGCCGCAAAATTGTACAAATGCCTTGTTAAAAATAAATTGAAATAAAATAATATTTTTTATAATTATTTATTGTACATAAACTTATCCAAAATGTGTATACAACATCCAGGAGGACCTAAGGACCTTGAGGAGACCAACAATAAACGTATTGTCGGCTCTCTGGCGCTACGGGCCCGGCACTTCGTTGTAGCGGACGGGGTACGTCAGCTGGTTGCCTCGGTCCCACGAGTACAGCTCCTGGAATTAAAAGCGGTGTGATGGAAGTGGGGACTCAAAAACACCTCGATAAGTGTAATTTTTTAAAATTAAAAACCGTTTGAACCAATCTATTTGAATACCAACAAAGACCATCTCAACTAGCGGCCCCACACTAGGTTACGCACCGTACGACGATGACAGCTCCCACCCGCTGGACTAAGACACCATAGTCAAGAGCATGTGGGGCTTCTGAAACCTGAACACTAGCAGCTTGTGGCTGGATACAAATTCACAACCGACTGAGCTAAAGTTCCTATAAATATTCTTCTTAACAATTAAGGTTAAGTTTATTTTTATAAATTTTGTTGTTTCATTTAGGGTGCCAAACTACGAGTATATTTTAAAACCAAAGTCAAAGTGCCAAAAAATTTATACTTTGCACACGCCATAGAGATCGACATATCTCGCACACAACAAAATCGATCTACGATATGTTACCTCGGACGAAATGAATGTGTTAAGTTATTTTACATGAGAGCATGAGTTTCGAAGTAACAAAATTGATATATGGATTTATCTTTTCACAGCCAGTCTGTCACATTGGCTTGGCGGCGCTGACGTAAATTCTCCACTTGTTTATTCGTTTTTCTAAGTCTTCTTTCTTCTCGTTTAAATTATTTTGTAAAATTTCATAGGCTCGTAATGAGCTTGTATGTGTGGTCGGAATAGATGTGCTGCCAACTAAAGTTGTCACCGTCACCACCAATCTCTGTGGTAAATCGGATGTAAACATGTTATATGTGACAGCCCCAAGCAATTAACCCTTAGGCATTCCTGCCGAGGTTCCATAGAAATTGACGTTGAGGCAACCCGCCTTTTATTATTTTTCTCAATAAAAATGAAATGCGATCAAAACTACTGGAAAAAAACTAATACTATAAGTAAAAACCTTAAGCGAATGATCATATCCCAGTTGCGTGGTCTTCCTGAAGGGGTTGGTGAACTGTAGCTGCACCTCGACCGGCTTGCTCTGGTACAGATCTATGGCCACCGTCACCTTGCTCTCCCGCTCAGTTGCCGAGTCCAGGGCGTACAGCACCCCGCATACGATGAACATTTCACCCATCTGCAAGTTCAGTTTTTGCAAGTGGGTAGCACAGACGGCACGCGGAGGTGCTGCCATTCCTCGCCTTTGGTCCGGTTGGGTGTACCGCGGGCGCGAGCTGTACGTACTTTAAAATCGTTCTTATTTGTTATATCCGACAGAAGCTTTCCTGTCTTAATT
The DNA here is from genome assembly GCA_017140195.1 of Eumaeus atala. Taxonomy (NCBI): domain Eukaryota; kingdom Metazoa; phylum Arthropoda; class Insecta; order Lepidoptera; family Lycaenidae; genus Eumaeus; species Eumaeus atala. Next base: position 184,158 of record JAFELO010000841.1, read on the forward strand.
ATGAATGTTGAAAGATATTAAGTAAAACAAATGTCACTGTCAACTTTTTTTTTGTTTTTTCGGACCTTAACTTATGTTGTGGAAGCGAAGAGAAGCCTCTTCGGGCATGGAGACTAGGTTTGGTGTCGTAACAGGGATCGACGCCCCCTCCTCTCCCCGCAGATGGGAGAGATGCATCCCAATATGAGAGTGTTTGTAACGGCTAATTTAATTATTATTGTCATGGTCAGAGGGACCGAGAGGTTCCTACTCCCCGAATCTGACGTCGGGGGCAGCTCGCGCGCGGTAGCTAAAATGGCGTCGGCGCTGACGTGAACTTTTGGCTCATGGAGAGGATCATGAATGGGTGCCCGTACCCCTTTACCCTTAGACGTATGAAAACTCGCACTTGGTTGTCACAGAATACCTAACCGATACTGCGGCCGTGCCTACTCTAAGGGTGTCGTTGGGACTGTTCGTAGTCGAACGTGTGTGCTGTTGTCTGGGTGTCGAGTGTCTGGGTTGTAGTGCACATGTCGCGTCTGTCCCCGGAGACGTCTACCTGCACCGGGTGTGGGGTGTCGTGCAAAAGAGCGTGTTTGCTGGAAGTTCACGGTCAACTGTTAAACTTAACTTGTTCCAATTGTCGCTCGAACGTTATATTTTACTGTGAAAAGAGCTAGTTTATATGCAACAAGGCGTTCTGAAATTGTGTAAGGAACGCACGTGAAAAATCGTGAGTAAATAAATGACTTGGTTATTGTTTATAATTTAAATTTTTCCATTCATGAGACTCTTCGCCTGACACTGACAAACAGAAATTGGAAACCGACTAAGTGTGAGCCGGATTATCGAACTTTTGATCACCGCTCGGGCTGACACACATATCGTTGCCACAAGCTTTTTTAAAGTGTACAAACAAGATATCGGAACCATGGCTGACTCCGAAGCTCATTGACATCCACAGGTGTGGAGATGCGTTACCCTCCTTCTCTCCATCCCCTAATGGGTCACCGGCTACTCAATAACCAAAAGAAACGTGTCGGCATATGTGGCACTTGGCGGCGGTATCATGTAAGCGGTTGGTGCGGGTCTTATTTTGTTGCAATGCAGGTTGCAATTCGAACCTTAAATGACTATATTGTATGACTAGCAGTTACCCGCAATTTCGATGGCGCGTGGACTATAGACAAAACCACAAAGTTACGTTTAAGTTAAGTCCTAAAGCCTATGTGATATTGTGATGTTTAAGCTATGTTGTAGTAAATTTTAATCAATATCCATTCAGTAGTTTTTACGTGGGACCGTGACACACATCTGTCCATACTTACAAAGTTTGCGCTTGTAACATCAGTATCATACTCACCTGTCTATGGTTAAGCGAGATGTTCCATATGTAGTCAACGTTGAGGTCATCCTTGCCGGGGTCGAAACTCAACTGCAACAGAACCGATATATCGGTCAGACACACACATATGGTATCTAATTTTATGTAGTTCATGAGGCCCACTGGGGAGGAGGGAATGAGGGCATCGTGCCTGCATAGTTACTATGTACTATACCGATAGTAAAGCGCGCAGACAAGGTCAAAGACCCGGGCTTGGCGGTTGCCCGGTCCAGGTAAACGCATAGTAAGAATTCCAAAGACTTAGGTAAAACTGTAGGTATTTTTTAAATATTTCAAATCAATGTCGAGTACTGAATATGCTGTGATTTCGTGAAGTTTCTTCATAACCTTCTTTATATGTACAACAGCGGCGACCAACTCTTTTGCTCGTGTGATCGTGCGTAAGATCCAGTTCGGGTGTAAAAGTCACCTGCGAGGTCCAGGTGGCTGTCGCTGGGCACGGTGCCGAGGACTACAGCGACATCTACATACCTTCGCCACGGCCGTGTTGTTGGAGTCCTCTATTGAGTAGATGGCCCAAAGGCCGTTGTCGTCTGCGCTAAAGTCGACCTAGAATTTGACACTTTATTAAATTTAAGCATAGCAGCAGTCGTAAAAGTAGTGGCAGGTAACCGTCTGCGCGGCAGATGCGACTGGGTCTGGCCGGGTGCGACTAGATCCGGCCGGTTGCGACTAGATCTGGCCGGGTGCGACTACATCAGGCCGGGTGCGACTACATCAGGCCGGGTGCGACTAGATCCGGCCGGTTGCGACTAGATCTGGCCGGGTGCGACTACATATGGCCGGGTGAAACTAGATCGGGCCAGGTGAGACTATATCCGGCCGGGTGCGACTATATCCGGCCGGGTGCGACTAGATCCGGCCGGGTGCGACTAGATCCGGCCGGGTGCGACTAGATCCGGCCGGGTGATACTAAAGCCGGCCGGGTGCAACTAGGTCATCTCAGGGTCGGGTTGCCGGACTCGTTCGTCCGGCCAATCGCTAGTCTATACACACTTAGGGACAATTCATACTAGCGCAGAGTCGAAGCGCATCGAAGCGTCAATCCTAAACTTAATATAGTAAATTCACTCTTATTTCCACAATGTAATGCACATATTTCTTCCAAGGAAAAAAAAAGACGCGCGAATTCACGCTTATTCGAGGGAATTCGCGCGCCTGCGCGCGAACAACTCTGATTGTGCGCGCGCATTCGCGCAATCGGAATCGGACGGAAACTGTCTTGTGTCGAAGTGAATAACAATGGAAAACGACGAGAAATTAATTTATTTGGTCCAAAAATTCAACTGGCAGCTGGTGTCCATCACTAATACGAAAAAGCGCGCATTCTCGCGCTAATTCACGCGAATACGCGCGCATTCGTGCGACTTCGCACCTTAAATGACTATATTATACTATATTGACTTTGATTGTGAGGAATTTGACGCTTCGATGCGCTTCGACTCTGCGCTAGTATGAATTGACCCTTATGTTACAGAGAGGAAACATCTGATTGTTTGTTTGTTTATTTGCATAGGATCCGATACTACAGGAGCGATTTGAAAATTGCTTTTACCAGTACAATCCTACATTATCCGTGGTGAACATTGACTATATAACATTTTGTTAAACGTTATCATTATGGAAACTTCGATAATGTAACCAAAGGTGTAAATAAATATCAAAGTAAATCCTCATATAACTGCAGAAATTATAGACGACTCGCGGTCCCGACAGTAAAAAATTCAGTGTAATATTGATTTTTTTTTGTAAATCTATGAATTTTGGGGTAATTTGTGAAATACCCGCGCGACGGACTACAAGTTAACTAATTATTGTTACCTGGTTGTGTTGCGTGCTGTATAGCCTGCCGTCTGCGTGCGGCAGGTGGACGGACTTGATGCGGCCCTGCGTCAGGTCGTACCGGATGATGTCTCCGGGGTTGCCCGACTCGTTGGCCTGGTAGAAGAACGATCCGCTGTACACGATGTGACCGTTGCCCTAGGGATCAGCATGTTCGGTGAACACTCCGCCATATAACAATAGAAACTTATACAGACAAATAGATAATATAAAGCTGAAAAATTGTTTGTTTGTTTGTTTGAACGCGCTAATGTCATGTCTAACAGGGCCAGAGTTACATAGATGAGATCGCGGGCTAGTTTATAGATGAACAGAGTTCCTTTAGAAATAAAAGTTATTTTATATAAGAAGTAAAAAAAACTAGTTTTGATTTAGGTATACTACGTTGGCCTAGCAGATGATACACGTAGCACGTCCACAAAATCTTACACGTATTAACATCGCTCGTCTCACGTTATAATATGAAACTGGCCTCGGCTTCCCCTTTAATTACAAAGGGCAACCTGTACACTAAAAACTTGCTCAGAATTCGTTCTACCCACGCATGAAAACATCAAGATTTTGAGAAAATCTTTCGTACAGTTTTAGAGTTTGTTTTATATATAAGAAGAAGAAGAAGAAGAAGAAGATCTATAGGTTTGTCCCGCGTATTTGTGTTCAAACATCACTCACGTTTATGAAACCATAATTTTAGCTTTTTTAATCCACAACTGACAAACTCAAAGTTGGATAAAAAACTGGAGTTTACTCACTCGTGATACACAAGTGAAAGATTCGTGTGAGTCGTAAGTGGTTACTCGAGCGCTGGTTTATACGATTCTACACCTCTTTTAGGGTTCTGTACCTGCTCTGTTCTTCTTTTAGGTACTCAAAGGGTGGAGAACGGAAACCTACTACTAAGATTCCGCTGCCCGTCTGTCAACAGGCTGTATCTCATGTACCGTGACAGATAGAAAGTTTAAATTTTCTCAGATCACGTACTTCTGTTGCCGCTATAACAACAAATACAATGTGTAAATCATAGTTATATCACTGGGAAAAATTCATTACAAATTAATATATGCCGGTTGTTTCACACAAAATGTGTGCAGGCACCCGAAAATACAAGTTTGTTGCTTCTTGCGCGCCTCAAGCAGTTGGGGAGGTCACACTACTCACGTAGAACGGCTTCTGCAGCTTGTGGAACTCGTCCACCTGGTCGGTCTTGAAGCTGGGCTTGGTCCTGTACTCGCGCAGCCTCTCCACGTCGTCCTCTTGTGTGGTCCACAGTTTGTCGCTCTGGATTAGAAACCTAACGTTAAATTGAAAAACAGAAATCGACTGGCATGCCTTATTGTGCCCAGTGTTACTCTAGTTGTTACGATGCATCCGACAGCAGACGAAGAGGAATAGGAATTACAGGCAACTTAATCCTGTATCATAGCTATTTCAATCGGAGCCCCAAGTCGGCAAATTCTTAGCTACAAAGACGCTACTCGGCCGAATACCGAATACTACAAAGTGGACAATAAACGCGACATATTATTCAAAAATCCCTTACTTTAATAATAAAAGATAGTAAGTAATACTTAAAATGTACAAATGGTAAGTTGTGATCGACAAAATTATTTTTACCGTACCGAGATTAACCAGTTGCGCTTTTTCATTAATATTACCCGCCACCGAAAGACAAGTCAAAAGTTTCTCTCACTATAGAACACTGCTGAAAGAGACGATAAATAACTCTACGACTATGGAGGGGNAGGGGGGGGGGGGAAGGTATGTTCGTTATTCGGTTATTCGGCCAAATCACTCGTGTTACTCGTGACAACTCCAGATCCAAGCCCGAGGACAGATAAAGTAAACTTTGTCAATTATTTAATATTTGATACCTCCCAAAAGTACTTATGGAGTATCGACATAACAAGTGTCTATACTTTTCGTGTCCCTCTCCTGTACCCGCCGCGTGCTAGTACCGTAAGGACTTGTGTTGCAGGTACTGGACAACCGACAATATATTTAGTATTATGTATAAATTTAATTGTGTACATTTAAGATTTTTATTCTGGAAAAAATACATGGATAAAAAAACTATGAACCGAGCGGGATTCAAGCCTCTCTCCTCTCGCGCAATATGCACGATTATCCGAGCGATTTTACCAATGCATGGTCGTGTAGATATGATACACTCCTTCCCTCCCCTCTCCAATGAGTCACCGGAAGTCTGCAAACCGTATCTGACTAGTTTGCACAAATCACTTACATGGTTCTCGGTTGCATTAGAATCTCTCATCCATGCGCCAAACAGCTCATCCTTGAAACGGTGGTACACCGGCTTACCAATGGCATACAGTTGACAATCTGGAAGAAGTTTTAATACGATCTTGTATGGAAAATAAAAAGAATGTTTTCATACAAAAAGTTATTATTTCTTTATTATTATTTTATTTAATATAGTTTTAGGCGTAGGCTCTCTCATCACAGTAACTGAAAGTCAGTGGGTCTAGCTCATGCTGGAGCATATGCACTGAGTTACCCATGTATGGCCACGCCCACACTACATGAGGAAGGTGTTATAATGGTCGTATTGTAAGGTGTTAGAATAAGGTTTTGTTTTCTTTGTATACTTCATTTTATTTTTCTAATTCCGTTTTTTTATAATTGTGTTGCTTGTGATTGCAAATAAAGTTATTATCTAATTACCTATCTAGTAGCGTTAGTACCAGGCTGTTTGATAAATGGCTGAAACGACAAACTAAAAAAAATATAGACAAACAAAATTTATTATATTATATTCTATCATCTTTTCGAAAGTAGAACGCCAAATTTGAATTTATTCGAACTGATAGAATTTGTGTGAGGGGACCTATTACTTCCCCTGCCGTAAATTTTCTCAACAATGGAAAGAAACGAAATTCGTGCGGTGGTAAAGTTTTAAGTTTTGAAAGGGATAACAGCAACCTAGATTAAATTCAAGCTGGACAGTGTTTTGGGTAATGCTGCTCCTGTTTTGAGTTCAATTCACACCTGGGGAACTGATTTTAAACGTGGGAGACAGAGCTGCAAAGACGCCAACTGGTCTCGCCGTCCAAATGAAGTCACGGATCCGGACATATCAAAAAGATTCAAAAAAGAAAAGTTTTGTTCGATAGGCGTTTAAAGTTGTGGCAGATAGCAGAGATCACTGTTAACCAACAGCAACGTCGAGAGGAGATTCGTCGAGTGTTTGGCGCCGTTTAACCAACAGCAACGTCGAGAGGAGATTCGTCGAGTGTTTGGCGCCGTTTAACCAACAGCAACGTCGAGAGGAGATTCGTCGAGTGTTTGGCGCCGTTTAAACGTGGTACTAACGAGTTCTAGCGGCGCTACGTGACGGTAGATGAAACGTGGATACATCATTACACCTCTGGAGCAAAAGAACAATCTGAGCAGTCGACAGGCTCATTTAGTCACTCATAGAAACGGCCTCATTTAGTCAAAAAGAAAGTTTTATTCCACCACGACAACGCACTAGTCGAGGGTTGCAGTTGCCAAACTCATGAATTGCGGTTCGAATTGTTACCGCGTCCCCCCTATTCTCTAGTTGTGGCCCCGTGCAACTTCCACTTATTCCCGAATCTGAAGAAATGGTTAGATGGCCGAAGATTTTCATCAAATGTTGAAGTCATTCTCGCCGTAGATGAGTATTTTGAGGGGTTAGAGAAAACATTTTACCAAACTGGTGTAACGGCATTGGAGAAGCGCTGGACTAAATGCATCGAGGTAGAAGGAAACTACGTTGAAAAATAAAATTGTTTTAAATAGTTTTTCTTCGTCGTTTCGGACACTTATCAATCATCACCCCTCGTATTTACTACAAAATAGATAGGAGAAAAAAAATGATGAAATTGTAAAATAACAAACACAAGGTACGCTACTTATTCACTAGCTACTAGGGAAACAGGAATAGGCGGAGATAATAAAATGTATTTTACAATGAAGCGGTGGACTAAATGCATCGAGACAGAAGGAAACTACGTTGAAAAAAAAATATTTTAAATAAATTATCAAAGTTTTTGTCTGTCGTTTCAGATACCTATCCACCACCCCCCGTATAAGATACCTATCCACCACCCCCCGTATAAGGCGGAAAACGTCCAGTTGGAGCGTTTTGTTGACTACCGATGCCCGTATACATCCGCGTAATGCAGATCTATAGCTTGCTGTAGAATAGGATGTCTGGTCCGCTACTATGAGCCCGGGATAGTCACCGTCCGTACGACGTGACAGCACAGTTGTCAAAGTGGGTTTCACAGGTAGGAGAGAAATTAGGCGCAGGACCGACGGCTTAACGTACTCTCCGAGGCACGGGGGTGTGACACCGCCAACTTCCTAAATCCGGACAGTTGTTAGAATTTGAAAAATCCTAGTAGCACTTTTTGTATGGAGGAATTACACACACAGGTCATTATCACAGTGTCAACTAGCTAGTTAGTAGTATCTAACAACTACCACATAAATGTTTCACATTACACTAGCTGGGCATTGTTGAGCTAAAATTTGTGGTCTATTTGCTATTTAAGATCCCAATATTTTAACCATTACCCGAACCTGTGAACCGGGCCCACGTATTGATACAATGAACTGGGTTATGGACGTTATCGGCTCGGAGGACCGCAGGCTTAACGAAACCAGAACACAAATAAAAAGGAAGATTATAACAATTATATCAGGTCTTTAACAGGCTTATGATAGAAAAAGCTTATTATCAACTTCATTATATCCATAGTTTTTTTATGAGGTGGCAAACGAGTAGTTTGATGATACCGCCCCAAAGCTTTCACGATTCATGTGGTGTATAAGCTTTCGTCGGTCCATTGTAGGAGAATGAAGAAGAGCAGAATTTCTGCATAAGCTATGCGGATGTTTATAGGCGTCGCTAGTCACTAGTAGACTCCAACTTCTCGTTTTCCCCCCTTATATTCGTGGTATTAAAATATACACACTTGTGTGCCGTCTGGGCTTGTATCCTTTGGTGCCGTTCATGGTCGAAATGAGGAGCAGCGCCCTGTCGCAGCGGGGACAGGAGGGGCAGCGCTGCACCTGGCACAGCTCCTCGTACGAGGTGAGGATGGGCGGGCGGGCGCCGAACTCCATCGGTTGTTGCACCTGCGTGTGCTGGTTGGGCCCGGGGTCTGTTGACATACATTGAGAGACGTTAAAGAACGGCTGGAAAAAAGCTCTAATTTGATCCGACTGCTTCAGAAAGAGGATAATTTTTTTTTGTTTTTTTTTTGTGTCTCCTGCTGCAGTCTGAATGGCTTGGACGATGTGAGATGTTGTTATACTCCTGGTGACGCTGGTGGTATTTCTCTAAATTTGATGAGAAGTCACACGTCCGGGAGGGCTTTCTTCTATGTCGTCCCTTTCTTGAAATCGCATGGACACAGAGTGTCCGTACTACTTAAAGAAGCAAGCAAAGCAAGCAAAATAGCGAGAAATACTGGTCAACAATTAAAACAAATTAATCAAAAAAACTGCGCGTTTACAGTAGTACACACACACACACTTTTATAAGTTTAAGAAATTTTTTATTCATGTGGGCCTCTTAAAGGCTCTTAAGGCTCAGAGTCACTCAGCGTGCTGTGGAAAGAGCTATGCTTGGTGTTTCTCTGCAAAATTCGGTAATCCACAAGAGAACCAGGGTAACCGACGTAGCTCAGAGAGTCAGAAAGCTGAAGTGGCAATGGGCAGGCCACATTGCTCGCATAACCGATAACCGTTGCGGAAGAAAGGTCCTCAAGTCCCGAAAGCCCCGCACCGGAAGACGGAGTGTGGGACGGCCTCCTACCTGGTGGTCGTACGACACGGTTAAGGTGGCGGGGAGCTGCTGGATGCAAGTGGCTCGTGGCCGTGACCCGTGACGCTCTGTGGGGGAGGCATAAGTCCAGCAGTGGACGTCGTCCAGCTGAAGATGATGACGATGATATTCAAGATTTTTATTATGGAAATGCACATGATATGTAGATGAACATCCATGACCTGGACGGGACTTGAACCCGCCACTTCTGGCACACCGTGCACGAGTATCCGAACTGTGTTGTGTAAATCCGAGTGTCAACTCAGGCACTCACGCATCAAACGAATGTGACCCTTAACAGTTTGATTATTAAGCTCATTCTTGGCCACGCAGCTGTACTGGCGCATGTCGTGCTCCCGCACGTGCGGGATATGCAGCCGCATGAGCCACCGCCACGGCACGCTGCCGGGCTCCACCTCCGTCCTGTGCCGGGAGCCCTCGATGGTCACCCCGTCGCACTCCCACGCCAGCACCGGCTCCGGCCAGGCCTGCACCTGAAGAGAAGAAGGTTATGTAACAGGGGTTGAACGTGCAATTGGAGCCTTCTTACGGCTACCTATACACACAAACACGTTTCCTCCTTTAGGCCACCGGGTACTTTCGAACCGCACGAAACGCAACACCGAACACTTTGTCACTTTACGTAGGTATAATGTTCACGAGAGACACCTCCCCGGTCGTGTCGGCCCAATTACTACTTACATAACGCATTGCGTAGTTATAGCTATGCAGTCATGTTCCGTTCAGCTTATAAGAGTCTGAGTGGCCTAATGGGGGAACGATGACACATACTCATAACTCTTGTTCGCGCTGATGTCTCAATTTGTTTTCTATCCATCCATTTTGATTCCATCAATAGAAATCAACACAATTGTTACGTAGATTGCCACCTTCCCTCTAGTGGGCCACCGCGGCACCGGTAACTCACAAATCGTATGGAACACAACAGCGGTACTGTCAATGCTATCATGTGAGCGAGAGGTACCTCCCCGTTAGTGACGGCCGGATTCACCTGAAATGCAGCTTGGCACTACCTGGTCCTGATGTACGGAGGAAGACCGAGACTGAAATACCATGATCAGATTGATCGGGCACCGTCCGAAGGTGGTGTCAAAATGTAATTTGGAGGAGGCAATGCAGACTTGTATGGATCACGGTGTGTGTCACTCAATGCCCTCAGGCTACCATATTAGGGAGCTGGCGTGAGGATGTGTTGGTGTTGTTGTATATAATCGTTTACCTCGCACTCGATGTCCACGGAGCTGTTGAAGACGTACACGATATTGCCGGGCACACGGATGTAGGGACTGACTGAAATGGAATATGTCCGATATAACATCATCGGTCTACTGCATGAGACATAGATCAGGTGAAAGTGTATATACAGAGACGTTGAGATTATTCAATTTCTGAACATTTTGACGTGACAACGTAAGTCGATAACGCTAGCTGTATGCACGAAGAAGTATGACGTCATAGTAACGTTCCAGAACATGATGTTTCATCGAGTCTTTCACTCTATCGGTATCAATTACAGAGCCCTTACCACGTGAAGTTATATCTATAAGTTATGTCTACCAAAGCCCACAAATATCTACATAATTTTTGATGATGCATAGTGATTTTTGAGTGCACAGGAAGATGACACTACATCTTCCTATGCAACGGCATTGGGCCTGCTCGACCGGGGTAGGACCTTTGGCTCACATAGTACCACCGTAAAGTGACATACTCGGTGTCACGTCTCGTGCGGTTTGTGAGTAGGCGGTGGCCTATTGTGGGACAACGCATCTGCATTGTAATTATGTGGATGTTCATGGGCGTCGGTAGTCGTGAAAAGGCTCCAATTGCTCCTTTGCCCCCTATTCTATAAAAAAGGTAATATGTGTCAGCTGACAGTGCACTTCGACGTCGGTGGTCTGGTTGGCGGGCGGCCGCATGCCGTTGTTGGCGAGGCACACGTACTGGCCGGTGTGCCAGCGTGACACGTTGGGGATGTTCAGCTGGTGGCCGCTGACGGACGCGTCGCGCCACGAGCCCTGGCACACATCACGACGGCGGTAAACTCAACGAGATTCGATTAGCAGGTTTTTTAGTAGACTAGAATGTGGTGGACATTGGTAGGACGTTTGGCAGATGTTTTTGCCCGCCCTGACCACCATACTCCTCTAACAGAGCACTGGATTAGGATAATTCGCACGAAAATCATGTGCACAACCATTATATTACACTGTACGGAGCTTGGTGGTGGGAGGTGCCTCCTACACACAACAATTCCACCAAACTCCTTACAGTGCAATGGGGTGGGGTTTCAATGCTGGCCTCATACCGCGTGTGCGATATCCCCTACTCCTTCTGCTCTTCAGTTTCTTCTTTATGAGGGGTACAAATAGCAGCCATCTCAATTGGATTTACCCAAGGCCTGGGTATATGCTTGGCTACTGAGCTCTTCACCGGTAATGTTTGAACCATAATGGTTCTGTATTGCAGCCAAGGGCCAGCCTCAGAGGTTTTGAAAACTCTGGGCGCATATACCAATGTTATGCATAAATATATCGTGTGACAAAACTCCTCTGAATCGGCTTCCCTGATTTGAATAAAGTTTCTTGTGTATAGTTGTAAGTCGGTGAGTCGGTCCTTAATTAAACTTCTTACTTTTTATACCACGTTATGTCATGTTTCCACGTAATGAAACTTCTGTGGGTGTAGAGCTTGGCGCTGCTATATATTACCTACCTGTATTATCGGAGTACCATCAGCTCTCCTCCACTCTACGGTGGGGTCTGGGAAGCCTTTTGGGTTGCAGTCCATGCGCATCGTGTCACCTTCCCGCACGATCAGGCGAGGGTTGTCAACTGATACGTTTAAAATTAATCTATTGTACAAGGTGTCACAAATGTATATCTTTTTTAAGCATGTTATAAAAGAAAGTCCATGAAAGCTATGTGTATGTGACCAATTTCGTCCACCACGTCTAAAACTATTCCCCAGAAAGGTTTTGCTGTTACTGTTATTCACTTGAGAATCACTATTTATGTATTTAGTGTGGTAATCCGGCATTATTGTGGACCTATCATACTACGTTAGCCTAGCACAGGCTAGGTACGTCAGGACTTGTCTTACAGTACTGGAAAGAAGTAAGGTGCAGCAGCGACGGGTTTACGTGCCGACGGACTGAGCCCTCCTCAACTAGTAACTGCTACTGAGAATTTGAAAAAATCTATTACTGTTCACTTATAACTGAAATTCTATTACTTTTCACTGATGACTGAAATTTGGACCACTCAGAGTAAGGAAAGCGTTTTATGGACTTCACAACTTGGAATCGTCTGCGAGTATGTAGGTTCTTGTAGTTTAGTAGCGTTCCGCCACGTCTTCACCCGTCAAGGACCTTCAACAAATTATACCCTAAGACCTTCCACGGGTATTCTTTTATTCACTGGTAAAAACCGCGTGAGAGAATAGATCACATGCAGCTAAACATTTAGCTATTTACTTACGGGCGAAAGTAGGAGGTATGAACAACTGATTCTCCTTGGTGTAGTTGTAAATGGACAGGCCTGGCCTTCCCGGGGCTCCATCGTGACCGTCGTTGCCTCTCTGGCCCTTGGGACCAATTGGACCACGATCGCCTTTAGGACCTCGTATCCCAGGGGGGCCCTGTGCTCCTGGCTTACCTTTAATCAATGAATGTTTGAACGAGCGAGCAATCACTGAGATAGGACACATTTTATTTTTAATTGAAGATATGCACAGCAACCGAATTGGGCCTGCACCGGGGAGATATTTGTCGCTCACATGATTTTGTAGCATTTTGTATTTGAGTAGCCGGTAGCCCATTGGTGGGTGACATTAAGGAGGGCAACGTATCCGCGTGACTATTATGCATTTGCCCTTTTATAAGCACTTACTATAAGAAAAGGTTTTTAGCCTCGCCCAGTGCTAAGTGCCGTAACTTGTGTTACTGATGATGAGCGCGTACCGTCTTTCCCATCTTTTCCATTTTTCCCCGGACTCCCGTCTTTCCCGGGTATACCATCTCTTCCATCTTTCCCCGGAGCCCCATCAGCGCCGTTTCTCCCTGATAGCCCGTCGAGGCCCGGTTCGCCGGGCACACCGTCTCTACCGTCGAGTCCAGGATTTCCAGGGAAACCACGTTCTCCTGAAAGGTTTTTGAATTATTGGAATATTGGTATACTTGCGGCCAGATAACCTGAAGCTAATACGACCATCGCCTGCCATAGACATCGCCACAATCTCACTTGGCATCAATGTTAAATGATAAGGTTTTTTTTGAGGTTAGAGCTTCATCTTTTGTCTAGGTATATTTTTAAACGGTATTGATTAGGCTTTGAAAGAGTGCAAATATATATTTTTTTTACCTTTGGGACCTAATGGTCCAGGAGGTCCTCTCAGCCCGGGGCTGCCGGGAGTGCCGGGAGCACCTGCGTCTCCCCTATCACCTTTAGGACCAGGGTGCCCGGTCGGCCCTTTGGGTCCTTGCACGCCGGGAGGGCAGTAGTCCTGGGTTGCTTTACAGAAACCCTGTACCACTTTATACTAAAACATAATCAGATCAAAAAAATATAAAAATTGTAAATTTATTCACACTGGTACTACCCGCAATAGTTACAATTGTTCTTATACGTTGACATATTTATCTTTTAAATTAAAAATAGAAATAGATTTTAAAAATTATTCAAAAATTACTTATCCTGGAATAATTTAAGGAATAATACGAAATACTTTACGAAAGAAATTAATAAGAGGAACAATTCCATACTACTTTAAAAAAGATATTGATGGTAAGACATATGGGTGAGAATGAATCTGACAAAGGCACTAAACTACAATATTTTAAGCCTTTGACTAAAAACATTCATAATTCTGGTCCAAGACTTTTTGGCTGGACTGGACGAGCTATCCCAAAACAATAAAATCATAGATATTGTATGTCTAACAGAGACCTTTGCGAAACGTGGTTTGGAATTTAATGTGATTCTGCCTAACTATTCATATCTTGACCTAACTAATGCTATAAATCTGATTAAATTGCACCTTCGTAACCTATCGTATGCATTTATCGCACTCCGTCATTGGAAATTAATATATTTTTTGAAAAAATTAATACCTTATTGTTAAAGTTGAACTCTAGGCGTACTTCATCTAATGTTATACTATGTGGTGATTGGAATATCGACATTCCTAAAAAAACTAAATCAGTCGCTGACTTAAATTCTCTGTTAAATAATTATAATTTTATGCATCATATATTGAAACCAACAAGGAATAATTCTTGTATTGATTTGATAATAACTAATATAGCTAATGTACAATCTGAAAATTTAACACTGGGATTATTTCTTATTGTAACGTATTTTTAGGAAGGGACTGTTTTAGGTGTATGTGTAAAAGTGTCACAGTGCACCAAGTAATTAATATAAATAAATTTTATTCTAATCTGTGCTTCTATACACGAGATTTTAGTGGGAGGTAGACATTATAATAAAACTACTTTATAGCGGTTTATTAATTATGTTACGATTCCGACGTTTCAGAAGCTTCACATGACATGATGTGGCCTTAATAGGAAAGGCTTTGGTTTCATGTTTCTTCCTGGTGGCATCAGTATGCTGCCATGTAGCAAATGCGATTAAATGGAATTACTTCACCAAATTCTTCATCTTTTATACGTCGTTGTGATCATACCTGTTGGTACGGAACCCTAAATATCCGAGTAAGACTCACATTTAACTGGCCAGAATTTATAAATATAGGCGAACATACCGGCACCCGTGAGTAGCTGGTCAGCCAGACCCACGTGTCCCCTCCGGGGGCTGGCCCCTTCTCCCCCGTCCTCCTCATTTCTGCCGCGTCTTTCTCCTCCAGCTCTGGTCTCATCTTGGGATTGAAGAACTCCACGTGCGGTGCCACCGTGTTGTCTTCTTCTACCGGCGATGGTTTCTGAAATTGAATATCGGCTAATTCTACGGGTTCCTATGATTCGGGAAGGTTAGGGAGTTCTTATTTTTATTTTTAAAATTCTATTCTTTACAAATAATGCTACTAATATTAAGAATGATGTGTATGTTAGTTTCTGAAAAAAAAAATCGGATTTGGTTGAAACATGTGCACAATTTATCCCAAAAAATCCGGATGGTACCTTGTGTCAGATTTTACACGAGTGAAATTACGACCTAGTAGTAAATAGTAGTTGTTTGAGTTTGTAATTGTTCACAAAGTGTTGTTATGGTCGTTCTATTACCATTGATTGAAAAGTGGCCGAAACGACGAAATTAAAAAGGATAATCAGACAAAATTTATTACATTATATTCTATCATATCTTCGAAAGTAGAACGCCAAATTCGAATTTATTGGAACTGATAGAATTTGTGTGAAGGGACCTAGAAATTTCTCTGCCGTAAAATTTCTCAGCAAAGGAAAAAAAGAAATTCGTGCGGTGATAAAGTTTTTTGTTTTAAAAGGGAAAACAGCAGCCCACATTAAGGTCAAGCTAGACAGTGACTTGTTTTGTGAAGAAATCCCAAAGAAACGGCCTCATTTAGCCAAAAAGGTAGTTTTATTCCACCACGACAACACAACTGTGCACTCATTAAGGGTTGCAGTTGCCAAATCAAATTAATTGCGGTTCGAATTGTTACCGCATGCCCCCTATTCCCCAGATCTGGACCCGTGCGACTTCCACTACTTCCCGAATCTCAAGAAATGGTTTGGTGGCCGAAGATTTTCATCAAATGTGGAAGTCATTGTCGCCGTAGACGAGTATTTTGAGGGGTTAGAGAAAACATTTTACCAAACTGGTGTAACGGCATTGGAGAAGCGCTGGACTAAATATATCGAGGTAGAAGGAAACTACGTTGAAAAATAAAATTGTTTTAAATAGTTTTTCTTCGTCGTTTCGGACACTTTTCAATCATCACCCCTCGTATTTACTACAAAAGAATCGGATAGGAGAAAAAAAATGATGAAATTGTAAAAAAACAAACACAAGGTACGCTACTTATTCACTACCTACTAGGAAAACAGGAATAGGCGGAGATAATAAAATGTATTTTACAATAAAGTTACAGGCAGTCTAGCTCAAAATTCACGTACTTAACAAATGAAGAAAAAAGAAACTTCTAAATACGGTGAACGAAAAAGCACAAAACACGCCTTTAAATTCACAGTTTAAAGAGATTTAGTGAGTAAAGGTGAAACAGTGCGCTCTTCGCAATCTTTCAGTAATTACTTTAAAGTGCATTCATAATGGTGGCATATTATTGGCATAGTCGTACTTTACTAGTTTTTCCACCCCGTCTTCACACAGGGAGAAGTCCGTCCTTGTGTACGTGTGTGCGCGCGTACGTGCTAGCGCGCTTACGTGCATGCGTGCGTATGTACCTGTGTGCATTTGCCCATTGCATACTCCTCGTATATAATGGGCCATCGGACCTTCCCAAATAACTCAAAACGTGACAGTATAGTCAATTTGAACCTCAGCGCACGTAATTTTAACTAATTCAACAGCAATAAAGTAAAACAGAATCTTGCTCTTTACTCTCTTTATTAATTACTAACCGTTACAAGTGACTTCGCCCCGTGGAGTACAGACCACGCGCAAAAGTTACTATTTATATAGCCTATGTTTTATTCCATTGTAGGCAATTGGCAATGGGCTGGTCACATACTCAGAAGAACAGATGGCAGATGGGCCAGTAAGGTTCTGGAGCGGAGGCCGCGTTTAGAAAAACGAAGTGTTGGTCGACCGTTCACCGAGTGGAAAGATGATCTCCGTGCAACAGCCGGTCCGGGATGGATGGAGCAGGAGACCGGTCGTCTTGGCGTTCATTGAGAGAGGCCCATGTCCAGCAGTGGACCGATAAGGGCTGATAATGATGATGATGATTATGTGTTATTCCGATGTATAAGCTATACATACTGTAAAGTTTCAGTAAATCTATTCAGTAGTTTTTACGTGGGAGTGTAACGAACATCCAACCACATTTACAATCTTTCCTATTTATAAAACTAAATTTGTTAGAACAATAACAAGCTATAACACTGCTACATATCAACTCACAAGCATCGCTGCCCTCCTTATCCTATGTCTATGAACATCCAAATACTCCTGCAACTTCTGCTCTAGTCTCTCATCCACGTGCAGCATCAGACGCTTCGCTCTGTCATCCAAATCCTTCACTTCATTGCTATCTATATAGCTGTATGTATGCAACAACAAAGACATGAGCCCACACAAACACGCGAGCTGCGACAGTCTACAGCTATGCACTCCTAGATCTGTAATTTTACGCTGACTTTTATCAACACCCATGATTCTCACATCACTATTTTTTTTATTGATGAGTAAATTTATTTTACATCTTAAGATTAATAAAAAATATTATTGATTTGAACTGTTATTTTAGTTCGCATGTTTCTAGTGCGTCCCCCCGCGTATACTGAGGCAAGTTATCTGAATATAATCCGTCAAATGACTCTTCCTGTGAGATAGTTGCTCAATGAGCTCTCCGATAAGCAATTGAGTCCTGTTAGACGGACTGAGCCCGTTTATATCTACGTGATATAGCATTTCAATTAATTCATGTAATTTTCTATAATTCTGTTTCATTTTATTCGAATACTTTATTATAATGCTGTCTCAATTAGTTCATGTGTTTTTCTATAATTCTGTTTCAATTTATTCGTATACTTTACTTTAATTCTGTCTCAATTAATTCGAATACTTTACTATAATTCAGTCTCAATTAATCCATGTATTTTTCCATGATTTTGTCTCAATTAATTAGTGTACTTTACTATAATTCCATCACAATTAATTCGTGTACCTTACTATAATTCCATCACAATTAATTCGTGTACTTTACTATAATTCCATTTCAATTGATTCGTCAATTTTTTGATTACGCACGCATGGTTTATGGAGTTTAGGAGGTCCTGCGAGGTGGTGAACGGGTGACGATAGCGTTACGAAAACGAGGAAACGAAAGTTGAGAGGGGAAGTTAATGAAGAAAGAAAATTTTGGATAATATTGACGACGCAAGAGATATTTTCTTTCTCTCAATATATCTCAGTTAAGTTTTGTGTAACTAAAAAAGAGCTACCTCGATCATGTGGTCTAAAGCACAAGCATTTTTTTACTACCGCCAACGACTGTAAGTCCCTGTCTCCAGGTTATGTCGATTGATGTGGAGCACAATAGCACAGGTACCTTTCCGTAGCCAATTGAACCGAGGGAGCTGCTCTTTGTATCCCTATTGAAAGAAGAGGAGACTAAAGAGTAGGACAAGGCGCACGGGGCAAGATGACGGTGTGAACCTCAAGGCACTGTCTCAAAATTAGTGGGGTTGTCCTGTGGTACGGGGCAGTGAAGGTGCCCTGGAAAATATACATCAACAGATTTATAGTTTTTAGAGGCGGGTTTAGAGGGTATTCGGCACGGACATGTGCCCAAACACGAGCACACACACCACTGGACGCCACTCAGAAACGGCGACGGCACGTAAATACGTTCCCTGCGTTTATATTGTCTATTTATGGTGTGTTGTTCAAGTCGGTGCGAGGTTTTTTTGCCGTATTATTAATATAACAAATTTTCAACGCATTTGGCCCTACAGGTAAAACAGGCCTACCTAAGCGACAAATATCCCGATTAATCATTTTCATAATTTCATCATATCATTGTTTATCAATTTTTAATACAATAAGACGGTTTAACACTACATTTTACATGATCCTCCGCTAAAAGAAAAAAAAAAAGAGAGAGAGACATAAGGAATATAAAGCCATATGTGGAACTGCCAACTGAACGAGAAGGCAGTGCAAAAATGAACTGAAGATAATGGCAGAGGGTGGGGCTTTGAGGACTCAGCTCTTAAGTTCAGATGACGATAATGCTCATGGCGACAATGATGACGATGACAATGATGACGATGACAATGATGACGATGACAATGATGACGATGACAATGATGACGATGACAATGATGACGATGACAATGATGACGATGACAATGATGATGATGACAATGATGACGATGACAATGATGATGATCAAATTGGTGTTGACGACGTCGACGGTAATTATGAGGACGATGCCGCCGCCTGCTGCTGCTGATGACTGGCTAAAGTTACGGGATTACTATTTAATATACTTTGTAGCCGGGTAAACGTGGAGTGGCGGCTATTTGTGCCGGAGGTCGAGTTTATTTCGGCTTTACAACAAATAGCGCGCTAACACACTGGACTACTGCTAGGCCAAATATATAAAGACCTCCAGTAATGATGTCTGTCCGGACTAATTTTCGTAAGTACTGTATCGTTTGTAATGAAATTTCGCTCACACTTCGTACAACTAAAAATAGAATACGTTCCTGTGGAGACACGTCCCTCTCCTCATGCCCTCCAATGGGCCATTCGCTGCTCACAGACCACACGAAATACAATAGCACAACTGTCACTTTACAGCGGTGTCGTGATTAATTGTAGCAGGAATTTGGAAAAAAATATGCTTAGTAGTATGTATGATTGTTCCCGTGCGAAGCCAGGTCATGTCGCTAGTGATGTATACAAGTATTGAACGGTTTCAAGTTCGAACATGTCTCTTGTATACACACAACACTAAGTATTGTTCGCTGGAGCAGAAACAAAGCTTGCACACTCAAGTGTCCAACAGAAACATCTCGACCTACATCTGGATGTATCCATGATGAGAGATGTGCTAACTCTTGAACAAGTGCATATCACATAATACCGACGCAAAGTGACATCTTCAGTGTCGCATTTTGTGCGGTTTATGTGTAGCCGGTGGCCCACTGGGGGGGGGGAGAGGAGGAAGACAACACATCAGCATAGGAATTATGTGGATGTTCACGGGTGTCGGTAGTCGCAAAAAGGCCTATCCTATTAAAAAAAAACTTAAATACAATTTCCACAATTATTTCATTTCAATTTATACTTACGGTTTAGACTTATCATCATCAGGTCTCGGTGTCCAAGTCGAAACCGGTCGTAAATGTAAATTGAAGTTATATAATTGTGGAAATGGTATATAAAGTTAGTTTATTTATTCAAGTGTTAACATTCTGTCAAGAAGTGACAATACATTCAATCAACTATTTATTTATGCTCACTGACTTGGGGAGTAAGCTGGCGAATGAGTGACGAGAGCGTTGTGGAAACGAAACTAAGGGGCAATTGGGCCTTATGAAAGTTAGTGATCACCAACGCCCAGAGACATTCACTACACTAGAATTGTCGGAGGTGAGGCTCGAAGAGGCACGAAGATCGATAAGTTGAGAGAGGTATAAATTAGTGAAGATTAAGTGAGAGTTACGTTTCGTACATTACTGTAGGGGCAAGAGAGAGAGAATTGCGCTCAATTCCGCTGCAATGCATAGTGGCACTACCTGTTGCTTGGTGTGTCACGTTTTGTATAGTTTGCCAGTTTATTGCGTGCGTGTTACGCTATGCGGATGTTTATGGTCGTCAGGTATCATCAAATGTCTAGATAACCAATCTATCATATACATACACGTGTGGCTCGTTTACCCCATCACTATGCGACCAAACAGAACATGATAATATAGCCATAATTTACAATGTAATATTTGAGAGAAATATCTATGCCAACCCAATTCGCCAGCAGTGCAGCAATGAACTCTCACAAAAATATATTGTAAATGATGTTGTACGTTAACGATCTCTCCCTACCATGGTACAAGTCTTGTCGTGGCGGTAGGGCTCAGTAGCCTGGGGTGAACCCTGACGAAGCTAACTGAACCGAGGGGGATCTTTGCACCTCTCTTATAAGAAGAGGGGGTTTAAAGATCAGGAGGAGGAATCGCTCTCGGTACCCTCGGTATAAGAAGAGGTGACCTAAGAGTCACAGGATGTGGCACCTTTGCGCACGGGACAAGGGGCGAGGATGGGAACCTCGCTCCATTGCACTGTCCCAAATTGGGTGGGGTTGTTCTGTAGTGCTGGGCAACCCCATCTGTGGAGGTGGAGTTGGACCCTCAGCGGGCTGACTGGTCCTCAAGGTGCCCTGATGATTGTTGTTCCGGGGCACCTCACCAAGGGTGGCTCTGATGGTACTCGCGGTGGTTTCTGTGGGTACTATCATGTGCCGCGAGTCCCACACATCACTGGAACCCACCCAGAAAAGGTGATGGCACGTAAATACGTTTCCCCGCGTCAAAAAAAAAAAGGTTAACGATCTCTAATAAAGGGGCGAACCCGCAGCGTTTACACGGAATTGTGTGGGTGTGCTATGGTCCACATACGACGCAGCGAGGGGGGCGCGCCGCAGTCATGATGTCGTTGCTGCTACACGTTCTTGTTACGAGGCAGTGCCATGCTGCGTTGTAGCCGAATTAGGCTGCATGTCGGCTGCGGTGGTATCTCCAACTCACATGACACCGCCGTATAGTAACAGCTGTGCTCTCCCATTTAAAGCTATTTGTGATTCGCCGGAGACATTCACATAGACAAGTTAAGGAGGGTAACATTTCTGTTCAACAGTTTTGCGGATGTACGTGGACGTCAGTCTTTCAAAGATTCTGTGCTCGTTTGTCCCCCTATTTTATAAAAACAGAACAGCAATACTTATAGTTTGAAATCTCATTAGTTACGCGGAGGCCATCCAAACGGAACCCCGTGTGACAGCTAGTCTTACGTGACTTGTAGTAACTGACTGTCCGCTGCACCGCGCATGCGCACAGATGTGGGCCACGGCCGTGTCAGACCACAAGGTCATTTGTGTTTGGTAATCCTCATTCCCTGTGCAATCCCAGAGGTTGACACATTGTTGTATTTACAGTATAGTGAAATGAATTTCTCGCCAACACCATCCTTACCAGGTATTGTACAATCTTATGTTGTGTCAGGAAGTTGAGTTTTTGTTGTATAACATCCTTTGTTAGTTATGAGAACTAATTAGATAAAGTATATTATTTATGGTGTTTCCCTATGAGTCAATAGATATTTAATTATACGCGTGATATGAAACCTTATTTCTCAGATGGCTTAAAATGGAAAAATACAGAAAAGTAATATTTGCTTAAAGTAGTTCTGTCCTACAGTTGACATATTTGTGATTAGATAAAGAGACTTGTTTGCGTATTAATTGTATTGATTATAATATTACAGTAATATATCATAAAATTAGATGAATTTGATTTCATATTTGTAATATTCCTTCTGCTTTAACTCATTCCAGCAAAATTTTCTTGAGTAGAATTTAACTTGGTTATCTAAAATAGACTATTTAAATTACTGACATTCAAGATACTAATGTAAGGATTTTTAATTATGTTATTTATGAATTATAGTTATTGTATTGTCAAGATTTTATTTTTAAGGCAAATTTACATGGCATGCCAATATTTATATGATACAAATTGGTTAGAAATTTTGCCATTTTATATTATAAATTATCTTTTAGAATTCTTTGGGAAGGTTTTAATTATTCTTTTGGCGACGCGAAATTGGGTGCCTGTAAAACTTCCATGAAGATGCTATTAAAGCTCTTCTTGGATCGTTTTGATCTCTAAATCCCAAGAAAATACTTGAATAATCCGTTTAATTCAATCTATGCTTATTTATTTATTTGTTTTCAGTTCGCAGCGTTCAGTCCCTAGATGAATACATCACCCCCAGAGCTCCACTCAGACGTCAGGTATCCTTGGACGAGGAGAGGCGGGATGACTGCCAGGGGCACTGGACAGGCCCCTACCTCCAGGGCGAGGAAGAGGAGAAGGGCGTGCGGCTGTTCAGGGCCATGCTCCTCCAGCACCTGAGACTGGAGGAGTTGAGGCCTCCAATTTGTATGTTAGCTCCAGCTAACTCGGATCAAAGGTACATTTGGATTTCTTATTCCCCTTATAGTGTGATAAATGATTGTTTTCTTATGATTAAATTTATTGTATGTACCAGAGCAAGTTTAAGTATTTTCTTCAGGCTTTCTTTGCCGGTTTTATGAATTCCTTTAAATCTTCAGGAAACATGAAGCGATGGTTTGGTAGCTTAAAGTCCTGTTCAAATATTGCAAGAACTGGACTTACAAAATTTAAAAAATATTTTCAACTTCCTAAGTGAAGTCTTGTTGGTAATGTGTAAGGGGCTGGTGGATGTACTGGCGGGACTGGAGGGCGCTCGAGCGAGCGGCGCGTCGGTTCAGAGACACGAAAGCGAGGGCGCGGCTGGCGGCTCGCGCGGAGCACATACCACTGCTATCGCTGGATGAGGTGGCGTTTGAGGACATCATGCAGGAACTGTGCCAAGTGCGTCAAAGGTTTCATCTCATACTTCTATTTGCTGTCTCCTGTCTACATCTTCTTTTCAACGATAGTGCAAGAATAAATAGAAGAAGGGGGACCAAAACCGAACTGTTGAAAATTTCTGCAATTCGATTTGCTTCATTGCAGCCAATAACCGTTGCAATTTAGGGTTAATGTAATGCTCTCGGGCATTGCTCTGAAGTGCTAATTTCTTATCCAGCTACAGCGACAAGTTAAAAGGTAAGCTTAACCATTTCATTTCATTTGTTTATACGTCTTGTACCAAAAGTTGGTATTATTTAACCATTCCAAAGTTTCAGTCTTTATTGTTATTAATGAAAAATGTTAAGGAAATTGTGCAACAAGTAATGGAATGCTTTATTTTTAACCTCTGGGACCGGAAATAGAACATAAATTTGATATTCCAAGAACCTACCTCAATGATATTATGCTTAGCTTGCTTTAATGATAGTATATACCACTATAAAACCAATGATGATGTATTATATGAAGATGTCTAGAATCATTATTTCGTAGTGCTTTAATGTCCTTTTTGAAAATTAGTAAATCATTCATCTTACATACAACCACGAATCCAATAGAACAGCAATAGATGATTCTAAACTATTTAACATTTAAATTTAAACTTTTCTTTATAAAATATATATTCGCTATGTCTTGTTACAGGCCTGCGTTCACGCCGAGCAGAGGGCGCTGCTGGTGCTAGCGTTTCTGTGCGAGGTCTGCGCGCGAGCTGTGCGCGTGGGCGGGTGGTGCAGGGCGACGGACTGGGCGGCGCGACACGTGGCGCAGTGTGCCACGCCCTGGGCCATCAGACATGGAGGATGGGTCAGTTCATTTGCTTGTATTATCATTATAATCACTTTCCACTGCGGCCTTTACTTTTCACTGCGTTCCGCATTGCCCCTCGGATGTTACTAAATATCGGTGCCAAGGCGCCGAGACTCTCCGACGTATGCAGAGTGACATCCATTTCAGCGCTCCTCATATTACACATATGCGCTTAATTCTATTCTTCTTTTTTTTCTTTCCCACTGTTCTAGGTGTGTTGTAAAGTATTTAACAAATTTATTTCTGTGTTATTTTCAACTATTAGCCTCAGACTGTACTCTCAATGAACTTCAACTAAAGGGGTCTGCGTGAACTGTGTTGACCCTTCAATTGAAAGCAAGAAGTTACATTGACATCGGTTCGATTCCACATAGATACTTAGCTTTTTTTTTCACTCAACAAATGTGTTGAGTTGTTTGTACTTACAAACGAATTCTTTGTTTCTAATGCAGTAGCTCCAAAATTGGTTTGAACTACAACCGACACTATTCGAGATTCCAATTTCGGGACCCACCTGAAGACTGTCTTTGAGAAAAAGGTACCTGTCTCACCCTTGCTAATTCTCATATAGGGGAAAAATAAGTATTTATATATGGACACACTAAATATATTCGTGCGAACCCCAAGTCACTTTGCTCCATACTTTGGGAAACCCTGTTCTTACGTATAATTATTAATTAAGAAATTTAGATGGAATCTAATAGTTGAACTAACGTTACAATGTAGCTGAAGTACAACGAAATGAAAAATAAAGTAATGAAATGGTTGTGTTCACTTCAGAGCGCGGTGGTGGAGCGAGCTGGCGGGACTCGCCGGGAGGAGACGCTACTAGCGGGCGCCGCGCTCGCCGCCCTGCTGGCCTTCCTGCTGTTCTGCCGCACCCGTCTCCGTCACGTGCTTCCCTAGTCTGCCACAAAGACCTGTTGTATATTCCCACGAGGAAGGTAAACTATATCCCAATGTATAGGAAACATTATACACGTCACAAGAAAAATATATCATACGCTTCGAGAGAAATGTGTATATTACATATGAATGTGTATTGCACATGTCACAAGGAAAGTGTATCATACACGTCATGTGCAAAGTTTTGTGTCCTATAGAGTATGTTATACACCTTACTTTTTACAGGCAATGTGTGTGACAATGTGCATGGACTATACGTGCCAGAGGTAAATTAGATTATACACTTATATGTGTTACAAGAAAAGTATATTATACACTTCACAAGAGTGGTGAAAATAAAGAAAGATTACAATTTCATTCACGAATATTTCGTGTTTCTCTTAAAACGTCTCTAGTAATTAGTATTTTTATAATGTCAAATGTAAATCAAGTTTTATCGTATGCAATATCTTAATGTAAATTATTTTAGTAAATATAATGTGTAAATTATTAAATGTTTTCAAAATTAATACTTTCCCCTTGAAATGCTTTTTATTGTGTTATTATTTTTTTAATACCGGGCTGAAATAGATGATATTATGTATTTTTATTTAAACAGACGCAAGCTTCACATTCTTGTATTTATAAGTCTTTACAAGTTAAACAGTAGTACTTCGAACACATGCCTCGCGTTACTTTATGTGCACGGGACATACAGGGCGAGCAGCCGCGATCTGGCGATCAGTTCCCTCGCGCGGCAAATGGCCATAGAGATAATATAGATAGAGCAAGTAAGCCAGCCTAAACACGAAGCCAAACAAGAAGAAAGAGAGAAAGAAAGAATCTGAGAGTAAGAGTGTACGTGTAAAAGTGTGAATACGATTTCTGAAAACAGGAATTTCTGGATCATCTATGTAACAGATTCATAGAGGTACTGTGTATAGAGTAAGAAATACATATGGCTGCCTTCAATCAGAGACAAGAATAGAAAAAGTCAGAGGGAGTGTGAAGATTGCGGGGTACCGTCTCCACCTCGAAAGACGCATGTGTCGTGAAGGATGACATGTTTTTTTTATATCCAAGCCAAAGAAAACTTGCATACTTAAATTTGTTCAGAACAGCGTAAACCATATCTGTCTACATAAACTCATGCGCAAAATGGACAGCACGTTTTTCATGTCATTCAGTCAAAATAATGGCTGACTTAATCTTTAAATAAAGACATATATAAAAAAAGTCAAAATAATTTCAATATCTATAGTTGATTAAAGTAATGTAATAATAACACAAATGACAGGTATGGTAGATAGCACTATCTTCCCTCTCAATTTAGTAGAAGGACAGTTGGAAGAATTCCTCCACTCTATATACAACACCTTTATTACTTGAACCCCCGACGCAAAAGGAGACGTGTCTATGGTATCGCAGCTCTAGAGACGGATGGATCATTCATTTCATTACAAAGCCTAAAGAACAAAAAGCCTTTACAAAAGTAAGGAAACTTCCTTGCCATTTGTCTAAGTATCTTTAAAAAAACAGTCCAGTAGTTTGAAGTGTGTCATCTCCCTTCTTATGCCTATGGGTTTTATTTTTTACTCTCGTCATTATTTTATCATAAGTGGCACTAAGAACAGAAGGTACCTTGTAAAAAACGTATTGTATGTTGGAAAGTTTATTAAGTTATATATTATCTGCTTTCGACTGTAAACACGCACTGTGCACAGAGCGGAAAGCAGAAAGCGTGCGGGGACCAGACTGAATGGATCGTTAGGGAAATTGATTAAAATGCACACGGAATGACTAAATGTTAATATTGTTCTAATATACTTTACATTACCGTCCTTTACGTCACTCGACTCTGCATCAAAAATAGCTATATGTTTACTACAGCTCCCACATTCATGTTATGTCCATAATTTAACCTCAGTGGCCAACATTAAGACTTTATAAACTACCAATTGTCCTGTATAAATTGTATTCATGGAATTTGAAGCGTAGTATAAAAGCAAGTGTCAGTAGGAAGCAATACTGAGGCCACCGTAGGTAGCTGGTGGTACGAGCATTACAACTTAACATAAGTTGATAAATTTACATTTGCGGGTATTTGCATATATTTTGTATGAACATAATAAGTTACACGCATAAGTTTGTAATGGTTTTTTTAAAATTATTTAATTATAATTTACCGATTTTTAGTATTTGTTGTCAAAGGGGCAACAGAAA
Organism: Eumaeus atala; assembly: GCA_017140195.1. Classification (NCBI taxonomy): domain Eukaryota; kingdom Metazoa; phylum Arthropoda; class Insecta; order Lepidoptera; family Lycaenidae; genus Eumaeus; species Eumaeus atala. The sequence goes on from JAFELO010000841.1 coordinate 211,467, forward strand.
TGACATATAAAAAAAGAAGTGACATATGACTAAACCTGCTGTCCATCTATGTGTCACGGGGCCGTATCTCAGTCCCGTAGTAACCGTGTCGCGCTTGTACGGTGCCTACTCTCTCTCTCTCTCTCTCTCTCTCTATATTGATTGTTTACAATCAATAGAGAGAGAGTAGAGTAGAGAGAGAATCGTCAAATTTCACGCGTCGCATGTAACTTATTCAGTCTATATAGAAATCCTTTAAATTAAAACTTCGTTTAAAGATGTTATTTGAGTTATTACCACGGAATATTAAATTGCTTAGTGAAATGCTGCCACGGAATTGCTTAGTGAAGCCCAAGTACGGGAGGTTTTTTAATCCCGTAGGTAAGCGAAATCCTTAGGCCTTAGATTTGTCACATGATACCGCCGTAAACTTACAGCTATTCTGTCGCGTTTTATGCGCCTTGTGAGTAGCTGGGAGCCCATTGCAGGGGAGAGAGAGAGAGAGAGAGAGAGAGAGGGTAATTTCCATTAATATTCGTTGTGTACTTTCATCACATTAAAATAAGAACGTAAAGCCTACTGACAATTTGACATTTACATAGTCAAAGTTCTAGTGATATCATCCACCGCTGTATAACGGCCGCTATATACTGACATCACGCTCCTTGGAAACCAACGGTTTTGTTCTTTGATTGAGCGTTAATTATATCTTTATAAAAAAGTTGAAACCACTCTTCTTGGAAACCAACAGTTACTCGCGTTGCGATGTTTTGTGGCAGAGTTACATGTTACTATTAAAGTATCAGGTCGCAATAAAGTAATACTTAAATACGAAGTACTGGACGAATGTTTCATATAGACTTTCCACAAGAAAATGACGACGAAGTGGAATTTGCAGTTTATTTGTCTGTTAAGTTTCCTATAGTCTACTTGGAACTTTAATAGTAATCAGTGAAATTGTGGGGTACCGATATGGTCACATCTAGCATTTGTGTTTTAATGTTTAATCTGCATATTAGGTTATTCGTTTCAACAATGGGTTAGATGACATATATTTATTTTGTTCAAAATTAAATACTATTTATTACTAATTTTAGTTAATAAATTTATGTATATCCACTGCTAATGCTATCTTGTTCATTCTTTAACAAAATTTTGTCTATAAGTAAGTACTTTTTATTCCAAAATATAATTCAATAAATATATTATTTGATAATGATAAATAGTTTGAAAATATGAGGGTTTTAATAAAATAATTTATAATTTTAAAATTTACAGTACATTCGAGATATATTCTATAATTTGTTGTGAAAATTGAGTGTTATATTGATGTTTATAAATTTCAGACTTGTGTTGATTTTTAAGAATAATTTCATTTGTGTAATGTTTTTGTGTTGTGCTAAATATACCGTTACAATCATTATATTAATAAATTATTTCGATTCCTTTCTGGTTTTCTTTAGAACAGGACGACGCCCTTTATAACGACTATCATTGCCAATAAACACAATTATTAATTAGCTGCACAATTATTATAATATAAATATCGTGCAGATGTGTTTACCTCATTTCCTCTTCCCCTCTAATCTAGCAGAAACTCAATAACCGAATAAAACGCGTTCGCTATCGTAGCATACTTTTGTCTCGCGACGATGTCGATGGCAAATATTTGAAGTCATTGTTGCTCGCGTTCCGCCTAGCCCCTGGCTAAATCCATATGTCTCTTATTCCTTGACTCCTAATTCGGACTGTAACCGTCCACAGATGGTTGTCTGCTGGTGGTGGTGATGGGCACTCGACATAAAATAACACAAAACACTCACTATTTTATTATTTTTATTGTAATTTTTCATAATACGTTCAACACGCTGTTGCTCTTAACATGTTCCATTTTTAAATTTAAATAAAGAACAATGAAAATATCAACAATACAATGAAGAAAAAATCTAATTAAATACAATAAAACAACGTTATTGTATTTAATTGAATTGTTCAATTTGAACTTGTTTTTTAAAATTAAATATTTGTGCTAATGTGTGCTGTACTCATTACTTGATTAACAAATTATATAACGGACAACAAATGCAACGAGAGTAGAAAAAAACTACATCTGAATGTTATATATTTTCAGCAGATAATCAATATTTGTTTTTGTTTAAAAAAACTGCTTCTATTTCTGTCATAAAATTTGCGATGAGAATACGACGCTATTTAAACAATGAACACACAAAACTCACTACTGTTAATGTAATACTGATAAATCACGGGCGTAGAGTCGGGGTTTGCCTCCTTTTTACCCACATTAATACAGAAATTAAGAGATATTGTACCCCAAACCTCCGTTTTCTACGTCCATGTAATAAATTATCCATAAACATTTATAAAATCAACCTGGAGCCACTCTTATATTACAACATGATGAAAACCCCTAATACTTAGCTACTATAATAAAATCAATAACATTTTTACTTCTCTTAATTATTAATATCACTATTAACAATCTACGCTGCCAACTCGAGTTCGAGACTTCAATCAACAATATACAGTATTTAGAGAATCGAAAAGGGTACGAGAGAGAAAGAGAGAGAGAGAGAGAGAAATACGAGTTAGGAAGGACAGCTTAAATACAATTGAGAAACAAATTGTTTAATTTTTTTATATCCATTGTTTGTCTCGAAATCGAGATGTCTCAGCTACAAAAAAAGTCATTACTATGTTCATTCCATTCCCCTAACACGGAGCTTTTAGGTGGTCCGCAGACGATCAATTGAAATGTGCATTAAATATTGCGCAACAAAACTTAATTTCAAGTAAACTTGCATTCATTCATTGCACAATCTTCAATATTAACATAAAACGTCAATATTATTGCACAATTCGTAATTTAGCACAATCCAATTGATCGGCTCTAGCGGCGGCCAAACGACAAAGATATTTAAAACAAAATCACTTGTCATATTAACTGTTTCATAAATTGTGTTCCCGATTAGGAGTATGCAATGGCGAATGTTTTTTCGATTATTGTTTTTTTATTTTATACAAAAATCATCATTCTAGTAACAATTCTACTCGGATATTATATTTTAAGTATTAGATAATTAACATTTTTTAAAGTTTTAATAATAGCATTAAACCTAATCTTACACTATGAAGAAGTAGGTAAAGGTTAGGGATGTACAAGTACCGCGTCCGCGATATCGATAATATCTTTTAATCATTGTTCTAGTAATCGTAAACTTTGAAATACTATGGAAACTAGCTCGATTGGTGCTATTTGGTACTGAACAAATGCAATTTTAATGTTACTACGAATGCGTTACGTACAAATATGTACGTCATGATATGATTCATGTTAAATCGAACAAATCGTTCGATTCATCTTATACAATAAGAAACAATAATGGAAGGATGAAGTTTCTACTTAATAGTAATACAAGAGATAGAAATCGCTAGTGTCATTAAGATTAGTAGCATAAAGTGTGGCGCTTATAGGCATTAGGTACATTTTATAATACATGCATGATACGAATACTTGGTGCTTTTCTGTATAATATTATATATAATTTAGAAACATTCATACATAAAGGTTTACTGCAACTACTTCTATGCATTATCGTATCACCAAACCTTTAGAAGATGTTAATTTGAGAGAAAAATTCGTTATAATCTTATAATTACTGTATAGAAGGGCCACTTGGGTCTTACAGTCATATAATATATCACTTCTATTCGATAACTACGAAGCTGTATAATCTATACAAATTGAAGAAAGTTTTCACTATAAGATGTTCAGAGTAAAACGTTCGGTTGTAACTGATCGACCACCAGTGGCACCACTAAGCGTTCTACAGAAGGCTATTATCAAATCCAATATTTATATATATACTCTACGATCAGAAGAGAGATGAGAATATATATTTTTTTATTCTTATCACAGAATACCTACCGAGAATCAATTTTCTTGAATCTGTCCAATAGAGTCCGCCAAATAACGTATTTTTTTTATAACTTATTCAATACAATACAGTTGATGTTCTAGTACTTCATTTGCTATAATTATTTATATAAAGCAAAATCATCAATATTGTAGTCCTTACTTGTGCGTTCATATTAAACACTCTTTCGCATTTGATATATTTCAAAAAGAATATTACCATTTGAGCATTATACAATGGTGTGGTTAAAGCCTAATAATATAGTTAACTATCTAATCTATTTATTGCTATGTCAATAGGCGGGCTATCATTATACATGGAGTCATAAACGAATATTTATTCGCATGAGTACCTTAAGAGCCACAGAGATCCGTTGGTTAGTGACGAAGTTGTCACAAAATTTGATCATATTTATGTGAGAGATCCGTTTCTGTATATTGTTAGAAGATTGTAAACAAAGAAGTCGAATTAATCGAAGCGAAAAAAGAAATTTACTACGGACGGTTTTAAGATGTTCCAATAATAATATCTTTACATCGACGATCAACATTAAACCGTATTTAATTTTACTTTACACTACATGTACACAGATATCGAACACTTTACGAGTACACATTTTAAAGCCAATTGCACAATATGTTCAAAAAAAAATGTAAAATATATCATTGTCATTCTAAAAACGAACGGGACGTCAGTTCTATGGAAATTACTAATACTAAATATATCGCTATGAGTAAAAATCAAAGGAAGAACAACTCGTATTAGTTTCTAAATCGAACCTAATATTAGCGAGCTCTTCGAAACTCTTAGGCACATTCGACGAAATATGAGTTATATTACAACTACACAAGTTCTTGACACATCTGTCCCGTTACGTTTTATTCCACGTGTATTTACATTGTGTACAACCAGCGTTCGTGCCGCGATAACTTCATTTAATATATCTTTGTGTTACATATTA
>JAFELO010000841.1:219283-232552 GCA_017140195.1 Eumaeus atala
AGATTATATAGCGCGATAGCATAGCTGTCTCATACGAAAAAAAAAAAGCAAATGAAACTAAATAAGAGTTAGGCTACGTCGATCCCAAAGACGTATCCTACGGAACCACGAGGGCTGTGAGTAAATATGAAGTAGTAATCCGACACTACACGGTACAGTTGCGACTGATAACTGGAACACAGACCCAACTGCCGTTTCCCAACGCAGGTTTAATGGAAAATTATACTTAAATGTACACCCTTAAAGCCTAGCGCCTACTGACATTTCTATAAAGCAATTTCAGATTTATTGTCAAGGAAGTAGAGTCTATTTGGAATTTAGGCCCGTATTGATCATGACATGTAAGCCGCCGCTAGCTGTATGTTGCATTGGAGCATTCATCCCGTTTTTTGAAATTTGTAGCATTTTGTCTTATTTTTATAGGGGGGGCAAACGAGCAATCAGTGGAACTACCGCCACTCATTAACATCCACATAATTACTTTGCCGATGCGGTGCCCTCCCAAAATGGGCTACCGGCTACTCAAGAAAGGCACGAAGCGCGACACTGAAGACGTCACTTTACGGCGGCATTATGTGAGCGAGAGGTACCTCCCCGATCGTACCGGCCCAATTCTGTTGTATAGAGGAATGTAGTGTCTTTCACTATGCATAGCAATACCACCTACTGTGCAGCATGGACTACCTCTTCTATTAAATGGTAATGTAATGGATAACAATCGCGTAAAATTAAGACATCAATATAGCAACACCCCGCGGCTTTTCCCATGTAGCTCCGGTCCCACTAGTCGTAGCGCCATGGAATGTATCCTATAGCCTTTCTCGATAAATGGATTTTCGAATTCGGGCCCGTAGTTACTGAGATAGGCGCGTCAAACAAACAGAACAAACTCCTCAACTTTATAATATTCCGTCACGTACACGTAAAGCGTGACTTACAATAATGTTTCATAATCTTGGCCACAAGGTCACACGCAGAGTGACAAACAGATAACATCAATATCGACTCTGTGGTGTAACCGTGCGAGTGTCGCCTGTTAAGATCGTTAGCCGCGTGGGGTCCTGGGTTCGATCCCTAGTTCGAGCGACTGTTATTAAATGTTTCTCAGATTATTCTGAGCACGCATTACATTGTCCGGGATTGGAATGCGCACGAAATGGCCAGAGGCCGGCCACCTGTGACATCATGTGCCAGTATATCTACTGGACTTACGAGTTGTGGATGTACTAACACACCTCTGCCTACCTCTTCGGGTATAACAGGCGTGAAGGTACTAGTTCTGCAAGCATATACCTTAATACTCTTGAATAAATAGATAAACTTGTACTACTACCACAATTCATTTATTTTTTAATTAATATTTACGATAGGTCGAAATCGGTCGTAAACAGAAATTGAAAAAAAAAAATTGTAGAAAAAGTACATAAAGTTCATCAATTCAATCATTCGACATTAATGCCGATGTCTACAGGTCGTCAAAAGGATTGCTCGTTTGTCCCTCTTTATTATAAAAAATTTTGAGATAGCAGTTCCCTGTGAATTTTTACTGAATTTTTTCACGAGGATTGTTCCGGGGCATTACTCCGAATATCGGCAGCTGAATTTTATCATCGGAATTCGCGCCATATCTCAAAATTCCATCTCGATATTCCGACGTTCGTGTACGATTTAAGTGAAATTTCCTCCGCATTTTTTGCGGTTCCGCAAATGCAGGACAAATATAACTTAGGGACCTTCAGGGAAAGAGCTTACTCATGTCCAAAAGGGCGGTAACGTTGCGGGTGTCTGTTGGGTTACCATCATTTTGCACTTTACTATAAGAAAATATTTCCAAATTTCCGTACTGAATCTATACGAATAAAAATAAACCCCACAAGTGTAAGTAAGTATTTTCTACGGAGGCTTGGGCCGCTAGGAGCCGCGCGTAAAACCTACTAATATTCTAATAGCAAAAGTTTGGATGGATGTTTGGATGTTTGTTACTTAAACGTGAAAATTACACAACGGATTTTTATTAGACTCGGCACTGTTATATCGTATGTACAGGAATGACATGTGGGCTATTAAAACACTATATTTTACACGCAGGTTTTGTATGCAGTCCGTGTGAGAAGTGTGGCGGCAAGCGGCGGGTATATTTCTTAATTGTTTGAGACTTTCAATTTTTACCTTCGATAAGTAGTTCGATAGTACATTGTGTACAACCAGCGTTCGTGCCGCGATAACTTCATTTAATATATCTTTGTGTTACATATTATAAATGCTTGACACTGCCCTACGGTTTGTATGATGTGCACCGCGATCTGTATATAAATTTCATGTAAATATAGCTACTGAGAGAAAATAATATCGACAAATCTAAATACAATAAAAGTTATCGATTTTATTTATAGCGGCGCACACCCCTAGAACACTTAATAACAATCGGTATAATTTATTACACACACTACAAAATGAATACACAACAAAATATGTACATGTAAATGATTAAAAAAACTGTCCTTCAACACTCTCATAAAAATTATCCCTCCTCTGAGACTTAGCTATATTTATATAGGTATATACATATATATATATATATATGTATATATATATATACATATACATATATATATATATATATGTATATACATATATATATATATCTAGATAGGTAGCATAGAGGTTATATAGAACGCAAGTGTTCCTCGTCTGCACGGCAGTTGAGTTGTGGTAGGCATGACGCCGTATGCAGGGGGAGTTGCGTTAAACGTTACAATTATCTCCTTATGTGCAGCACGAGTATGATGGTCATAGTAGATAATTAAAATCATCTATCCTCTGTGTTGCGTTAGAAGTGGGATAGGAGTAGGGACATTTTATTCGGGATAGTGTCTGTCAGATACAAGATTTTGTCGACCTAATGAATATTAATTTTGCCTTAGTAAATATTGCCATAAAACATCTCAATATTAACAAACCTTATCGTTCCACTGCTGGACCTACAAAGAGACAGAGAAGAATATATCTTTCAATGAACACCAAGAAAACCGATCTCCTGCTACTCGCATCCATCCCGGACCGGCACTGCATACTGCACGGAGATCGTCTTCCCACCTGGTGATGGGTAGACCAACACCTTGTTTTCCATCCCATCTGCCATCCGTTCTTCTGAGTGTGTGACCAGCCCATTGCCACTTCAGCGAGCCTATTCGTAGTATGATATCAGATACTTATTCCTGTCTCGTAACGAATTCTGTTGGACAGAGAAACACCCAACATAGCACGTACAAAGGCCCGCTGAGTCCTAAATTAAGATCCCATCGGCCCCGTACGTCATCAAAGGGAGAACGCATTGTTTGAAGACTTTTGACTACAAGCTCTGCGGTATAGGCGACGTGAGAACGTGACACAGCTTCTGAAACGCTGCCCAGTGATATGCATGTAAGGCCAACTGGTAATATTTTATAATCATCCTAGTAATACAATGTCTAGCTGTGGACGTCTCCTACTGCTGTTGCTGATAACGAAGTCGAACATTGACATCCAACACTAATCACAAATAAGAAAGTTGTATGTATGTTTGTTATCCTCTTATTCAAAAATATCGTAACCGGTTTGGATAAAATTTGACAGAGAAATCGATAAAAATTTTATGTCTGATTCCGAAAAAAGTGATACCATCCCTTGGGATAGATATGGTGAAATCGCAGGTATGGAATAATTAACAAATATAAAACTAATATACAAATTTTACCGCCTAAAAAGTTATAAATGGTTGTATATTGCTTAGCACCTGGCGGGAATTTGTAGCAACAGCACATGAAACTGCAGTTTACGTAGTAATCAAATTTATTATTTATATGCTGCGTCCTATGAAATAATATGTAGCAACGTATCCACTATACTTGTTAAGAAAATTCCTCTCTTCGGCTGACGTTAGTCCGCTGCTGGATACAGACAGGCCTCTCCCAAGTCGCGCTACTGAGCCCGATGGCAAACAATTAATTTTTCTTTAACTTAAGTTACGAAAAAATAATTTTCATTTAGGAAAAACAGAGTCGTAAAATAATATTATTATTAATAATAATTAAGGAATAATTAAAATTGTGATATTTAATATAATTATAAGTTTTAAAAAATGTACTATATAGAAAAGCAGATCCGTACTTTTATCTCGTGATTATTTACCGTCAAAGCCACGTCAGGGTTCAAACGAGAGTAGTGATGTTGAGTTATAGTGAAGTCATCTGAAACACTTTAATTACATACACATTTTACTTATTCCCGCTATTCACGTAGTCTGGCTCTCATATCTTGTGTCTACGTGTTTCTACGTGACTAAATCCACCTGGCAGTATAGATTGAACCGTGAATTTTCAGTTCAATTGTTTTGATTTATTTGAGCGTGGAGGCAGGGGTTACGCCATTGATACATGGGGTCCCGCAGGCTCAGACGGGGGGGGGGGTCTAGGGGGACTCCCTGTCTGGATTTCAGACCACTTTGAAATACGGATATGGATTTTTTTATTTGTGAACAAAACGTCATGTCGCAGCCGATGGATGTTTATTTTTAAATGTTTGGGGTACGGGAAAATATTTTTCGTTCTGTATTAACGTTTTCGAACTAGATTATGTACAAGCTTGTCTGCTGCCTGTATTATAAAGAAACAATATAATATGAGATGCTTTAACTGTAGTGGTGTAATTTATACGTTAACTACGCAGTGTTTAAGATTTGACAGTAAGATGTTGTATACTTAACTTCCTTTGTAGAGTCTTAAGTTTGAAAAATATTATTGATTTTCAACAAAGAGTGTAAGGACAAGTCTTTTAACTCGTTTTGATGTACCACTACATAGATTACAATATATTTTAAGTAATTAATTCCGAAATTAAAATATATTTTAAAAACATCGCTAGCTTAAGTTATCTGGAAGCTCCTGTGAGTTTATGCGTAATTATCGCTGGATTCAAAACAAGCTATAATTGTGAAGGTTTTTGGCTTTGCTAGCACACAAAGAAACATTATTTCCAATGATTTGTTATAGTGAAAATTAATAATTAATTAAAATTAAATTTATTGTTATTTTATTAAGTTTTTTAGTGTACCTTCAAATAATTTAAAATTTAGTTGGTGATTGTATAGTGGGCATTCAATTCTGCATTCAGCTGACCTAATTTGATCCAGCAGACACTTGGAACAAAGACTTACGAATGCGAAGCCTATTGAAGCTACATTTGCAACTGCGTCTTCTTGTAGTATGTAGTATTATAGAACCATATTAAAGTAATATCAATGTTAGAAATGAATGCCACTACGCGCAATATTCTTCACTTCAAAACGTCATATTGTTTCCCTAATGACAAAAAGCGAGCGCGCATCGCGAGGATCAGTATCACCGTAGGAAAGTGTACGCAACATTATTTGCAGTGGATACCCAGCGTCTAATTTGGAGGTTGACCAATCGCTAGAGAAAACTAGTGCATGCCTAGAACTGAACAAAAACGGTATCAATATTTTGAAGTGGGTGCCACATCAAAGAAATTGACGCGATGGGCGGAAAGGTCAAGGCGCAGCTAATAAGGGGCTCAGGGTCGCTCGCTCTAATGTGGAGACGTCTTGAGCATCGTTGTGAGACTGCATACGAGGCAAATTATGACAAATGATTCCATCTTTAAACCCCCTCACTATAAGGAGGGCTAACATTATATAAACACCCATAAGATAGTTAAGTTCATTTATCAACAATTACTTTTAGTTCACATATGGTAGTTCACACCATATGTGAACTAAAACTAAGAAGATTTTTTAATATTACTAACTTGCGTTATCTTAATGTCTATAACGCGAATTTTTTTATTTAAATTATATGATAGATGAGATATATATGAGGACAACTGATAGTTCAACCGTGACCATAATTGCTGTAAGGCTTCACAAGTGTCGGGCTAGTTAAATAAACCGATAAAATCCGTAATAGTAGTTTTATTTTCTAGTTCAAGTTACATAGTCTAGTAACTTTCACATCGTAATAGTTAAAGGTGCATGGCTTCGTGTGTATATAAGCATCATACAAAAGTCAAGGTGTATTTATCGCAAACACCTTGACTTTTGTAAGAGGTAGTGCCATGTTGCATAGGAGGAGGTAGTGCTATGCATGGTGCATGATACTGCATCCTTCTATGCAACGGCATTGGGCCGGCACGACCGGGGAGGTACCTCTCACTCACTTGATCCCGCCGTAAAGTGACACCTACGGTGTCGCGGTACATGCGGTTTGTGACTAGCCGATGGCCCATTAGGGGGGGAAGTGAATACTAGGGCAACGCATCGGCATAATTTTGCCGGTGTTCATGGGCGTTGGTAATGATTGAAAGGCTCCGATTGCTCGTTTGTTCCCCTATACTGTAAAATATAAAAACTTAGAATGTATACCTTCAGGTATGATATGTCATTGCTGTGATGCAGCAGAAGGAAACGCATTTGCATGCCATGTTAAAGGGTGTCGGGTAGGGCAAGTAACAATTCTATTTGACCAAGCGGCTCCGACTGTACGTTTGCCCTCGCAAGCCTTAATTGATATATTAAAAAATCAAACAGTCCCATCGCGTGATGATATAAAACTTCCCACTTCACATATTCTAAATCAAACATCACGTTCATCATATATAAAATCCTTGTTAAACTGCAGAGCCGAGTTCGTACCGAGTAGACAATTATAAGAGAGATAATGTGAGTTGCGTCTGGCGTCGAGCCAAGTTCGGACGGTTGTGCGAGGGGCTGCACAGAACTTGCTCTTGCACGGAGATCAATACTCGTGATTATGTCTCTGTTGCAAGACGAAAAAATATTTTTAATGCCCAGAGATGTGACTAAAACGTCATTACTTTTAATGCATTAGCGAAACAAATTCTTGGTTCCTAACCAATTCCTAACAAATACATTGGTTTGTATAATTGGTAATTCACTATCAGTAACGAAGCCAGGGTACAACATAAATTAATAAGGTCCTTTCGTGAGATCGTAAACATTAACATAAAATAACGCATATTGAAAGAGAATCGTTAAGAAAACGAAAAGATCGACTCTGTGCAATACTCTATTAATTCACATTTAAATGGGATTTTAAGTGCTAAAATTCATCAGTTATTAAATAAAACTATGGAATAATAAAAAATAATAATATTTTTAATCAAAAGTGCATACTTTCTGTAAAAATTTGCATAAACGGTATATAAAGATTCATACAAACGAATTTCGTAGAGAAACGTAGCGAGCTCGTAGCAGCGTAGCCGTGTGGTACAAGCTACGCGCTACGAGTTTTTTGCACTGAGTTTCGATTCGCATTTATATGAACTGGTATTAACCAGCTCAGTGGTAGAGGGATATGGAATTAAAAGTTAAGACCCGTGTTCATTTTCGCCAAGTGCAACCATGTTTATGCAAAGCGCACAATTGCCTAAGTCTGTCTGTTTTCACATTTCTAACACGTATTGTCAAAGGCTCCATGTTTTCATAGACATAGGTAGGCTCTACTAGTTAAACAATTGGTTATGATGTGGCGTAATAAAGCTTTTAAGAAGCTAATCATTTAAATTACGGCATCGCACAGGCAAATCTTTCAGATAATGTAATGATGTTTGTACCCTTCTTAAGAATAAAAAAGATATTTTCTTTGATGTATCACATATGAATAAAGCTGGCACAAGTGGGTTAGAATACTATTGTTGCTTCGTATTTGTTCGTTTGTGGGGGCCTTTTGCGGACTACATTATTGTCATGCAAACATTCTGTCCACGTTTCTTACTATCCCTCAATGGGCCATCAGTTAGTCACAAACCGCATGACACGCCATTTTACGGCGGTGTCATGTGAGCGAGAGGTACGACCGTGTGGTCGTGTCTGCCCAATTCCGGTGCAATGCAGCATAGCACTAATCTCTCTCAGCATAGGACTAAGCACTCTTGCTAATGTTTGTGATCACCTGCATGCTGTCTATACCTGAGAGAATACACTCCCCTGCAAATTCCCTACCTCTGCGTGAATAGAGATTTAGTCGAGAGGACTAGCGACTAAGTTGAAATGCCAGTTTTGCTCCTTTGGATACAAAAGACTCACCCAACTGTGACGTCGAATATATTGCTCCCCACCGAGCTGGACACAGCCATGTCCCCGAAGCCCTTCCTGGCGACAATGACGGACGTGATGAGGTCCGGCACCGACGTCCCGGCTGCCAGCAGCGTCAGCCCCATCACCTCCGGCGGCACCTGAGCCGTCGCCCCCGCGATGTTCGCCCACCACACCATCAGGTACGAGAAGAACGCTATCCACACTATAGATCCTAAAAATGTTATTGGGAACAGCTTCTTCCCTGGAAAGACAAGGTATGATTCGAGAAGTTAGATTTTAATGATATAAACAGGTATGCATGTATATACATTTGTAAAATGGGTTTGATAAGAGAATAAAATCTTGCAATTTTTTTGTATAAAATGAACAATCGGAGCCTTTTGATTGCCCATCTTATATAAAAAAGTATTCTGCATTACTTGGTATCTGCATATGAGTTGTCTCCTGTTTCTCCCTACTATTGGGCCACCGGCTACTTAGAAACCGTGTGTATGTAAATATGATAGTAATCTAGTCGACATATCTAAATAATAATATACTTCTGTTAACGGCCCTTTTTAGAATATCTATCATCGATACATTTAAATTTATTTAGACCAAATTCTATTTCCACTTGCCAGAAGCATCGATAAACTGAATATTGAGAACGACCGTCAATGTATCACGTGCACGTAGAGATGATTAAATGAATTTAATATTAGTTGTTTACACTAAAGATAAAAATGAAAAAGGTCACAGGACCATTCCTTGCAGGTAAGTCCGCAAGAAGCAAAGTCGAGTCGTCTTGGCCTTTATTTAAAGGGGCTTCTGTCCAGAGATTTCATTAAGGCTGATGATGATTGACTGGTAGCGATATCAGTAGGTTGTTCTCCATCCCATAAAAGGAGGCCCATGAATAAGAGTGTAGTACAGCGAATAATATATTTGACTTTTTTTATAGAATAGGGAGCAAACGAGGAACCGGAGGCTTTTTTACGACTACCGACGCCCATGAAGATACACATAATTACTAAGCCGATGCGTTGCCCTCCTTCCCCCGCCAATGGGACACCGGCTTCTCACAAACCGCACGAAACTCGACACTAAAGATGTCACATTACGGCGGTATTATGTGATCGTTCCCCGGTCGCGCCGATCCAATTCCGTTGCATAGGGGGATTTAGTGTCATGCACTATGCATGGCTCTATCTTCTCCTATGCAGCATGGCACTATACTTCGAAGATATGGTGAAATATTCACAATCACATCGTCGCGTTGCCACCCAAGTGATTGGCGTGAAGTGACAGTTCACTCCACAGCGTTAACAACTTACCATTAAAGTTCCGCTAACTTTCCTGCACCGTTGTACAATGGATGATACACGCAACATATGGACTTACGTAATGTTTACATGCTTAGTTTAAATGTGAAATGAGATAGCCGTTCAGCATGCGCACAAAACGCGACAGAATAGCTGTCGTCTAATTAAAATTATGTGAAAGATGTTATTTCGCGGGCTGAACTTTACTTCAGCTTCACTGGCCCTGGGTGGGGGTCCAGTGGTGTGTAGGGCTCGCGGCACATCATAGCGCCGAATACCCTCAGAAACCACCGCGAGTACCATCGGTACCGCCTTTGGTGAGGTGCCCCGGAACAACAAATCATCAGCGCACCTCGGCTAGTCAGCCCCCTAAAGGACCGACGCAAGCTACGCAGATGGGATTGTCCCACGCAACAGGATCAACCCCTTCAACTGTGAGACAGTGTAATGGGGTGAGGTTCCCATCCTCGTCCCTGCCCCGTACGCAAAAGCGCCGCCACTTTATTTTGTCTTTTGTCCCCTCTTCTTAGAAGAGCGGCACCTCCTCCTGCTCCTTAGTCCCCTCTTCTTTTAAGAGGGGTACAAAGTGCACCCGCCTCTTGGGTTTAATTGGCTTCGCCCAAGGGTCTGGGTTCGCCCCGGGCTACTGATCCCCACCGCCACGACAAGACTTGAACTGTGGTGTGGCCGAGCATTTAAATGCAATTAACGAGCTGGTCGAACGTTCAACAGGTGGCTAGACGATCTCCGTGCAGTACCCGGTGCGGGATGGGTGCGAGTAGCAGGAGATCGGTCGTCTTGGCGTTCATTGTAAGAGGCCCGTGTTCAGCAGCGGACCGATAAGGGCTGATAATGATGACGATGAAGGAGTGTACCAATAAGCAATTATTAAATATTACTCCTAAGTATTCAGCATCGTGATCCGAAGGTGGTGTCAGGAGTCTCCGTAACCGGCGCGCTGCCGTTCAGTATGAAGAGAGTAGTGGATGTGGAGGAGGTAAGGTGCGTATGACACAAGGATCGTGGCTCGTTGTATGAGGCGTTTCCCGCTGCCTACTGCCATTAGAGAAATGGTCTGAAGATGTGTTGTATATATTAATCATTTTTTATGGCTTGGCAGATTCTTTTAGCATACTTACTAGTTACTAATTCAAAAAATTGCTAATCTGTTTCATTTCGATTGCCTACTAAGATCAAGTAAATATGATTTAAGTTTATTGGGTATCACTCGTAAGAAGGCAATGTCGGATTAGCGTCGACTGTCTTGGATATATAATCGATGCTAATCCGTATATTCTACAAATTGTACCCAATACGTGATTATTCGTACAATTAAATGAAATGCAGCATCCTGGTGCAGTAATATTAACATAGATTACGCTCAAACCTCATTTCGTAGAAGTACGCGCGCTCGTAGATTAGTGTTACATTACTAGCTACGAGTTAAAATATGGGATCTGCATATACTATATTAACTCATTTTCGTGCCATTTCTCTGGCTACACTATGTTTAATTGTGTAAGGAGCAGGGTGGTGTTTTTCAGGTGTAAGTATGTCCAGTAGAGGATAATTATTATCAGATATGTCACTTGCTTGCTACAGTAGCTAGATTTACCTCTCGTTGTTCGCGTGTCCAATATAAAGAGTCATAAAGGAAAGAACTATTTATGCAATCAGCATGTACGCCACTTGCTGGCTTACAGTAGTTGGACTTACCTGTCGGCGTCCGCGTGTCCGGGAGGGAGAGCCATAAGGGGAAGACTGTTGGTGCGATGACCGGGTACGTAGATTGCTTGCCACAGTAGTTGGACTTACCTCTCGGCGTCCGCGTGTCCGGGAGGGAGAGCCATAAGGGGAAGACTATTGGCGCAACTAACAGGTACGTCACTTGCTTACGGAAGCCGGAGGGCCACGACATATCCAGTGGCGTCGTGTCGTCCTCCAGGTCTCCTATCTGGAGAGAAATAAGTAACATTATTAACATTACAACACCAGATTTTACCAGACTGCTCGAAGGGTATATGTTTTCCGTGCCTCTCTGCCTTGTATTATATATTTAACCTCAAATTTCTGAAGCACAATAAAGTGCATGAATAATGCATTTATGCACCATTTAACTGGCTCTGATTACGTAAGGCTTGGCAGAAGAGTTAACTCAAAACTCCTGAGTGAGCCTTCGGCCGCTACAGTGGAGTATCCCAGTTTTATCAGCACCCCAGAGATTAGCCGGTCTCAAGTGAAAAACAGTTCTTCATCACGAAAGGGCGATCTCGACGGCTATTAAAGCTTTGTACTTTAGGGATCCTAAAACCTCAGCTGCAGACTTTTCAAAGCAAAAGACGTTGTATTTGTACCAGGATATAATAAAACAACAGCGATTACACTTACAATGACCCTTTTCACATTCCGTAACTCAGCCGCTCGCCAACTTACAAATAATATAGTTTCAACGGCAGAACATTCTTTCGTTTATTATGTCCTGGTACACACATACCGTCAGCCATGACATGGGCTTGTGTCACAATTACGGGGATGACAACGCCGGAGGATGGAACACAGGTGTTTTTTAAACTACCTTTTTTTTATTAAAAAAAAAATAGAGTGAATACTTTTAAGGCGTATTTTGAGATGGAAAAAAGCCCGTATTGGCAGATTTTTTTCTGTTTTCCCGATTGTAGCTTATAGTCATATACTAGCCGTGCCCTAAGTTTTGATCCACGTATAATTTTTTAAATTTGCTGATATTAGCTGTTGCATATCTGTCAAGATATACACAGTCTGTATTGTGATGAGAGATATGACAAATAATATTTTATAAAAAAAAGTATATCTGCCATCTTTGACTGTAAGGCTGAGGGTGTGATCGGTGTCGAAGTAGCGACATCCTTTCTTTTGCTGGACATTGAGGACGGAATGATGGCTGGCGCTATCTGCCATCCCCAAATGATAATTAAATAGTTTTTCTTTTCCGCCGGGAACCTATATATTCGTGATATAAAATATATAAAATATGTCACGAACAATTATTAATTACATAAAAGGGTGAGTTCATGATTTCTTGCCGACGCCATGTTTCATATTTCGAAAAATCTTTATTAATGTTAAAATGTCTTAATTATCTTGTGTGTGCATTTTGATAGTAATATTTGCCTGACCTGAATGGCTATTAATTTGATAGACCGTATCACTAATGCGTTATTATAACACAGTATATATATTGCCTGATCTAAGTTGGCTCATGATGCCAAGAGAACTTATTAGTTGTGTATTCCTTTGCAGAGCTCTACTCCTTTTTTTAAAATTGAGATTTAATGTGAAGATACGATATCACCATAATCTTCCCGTATTGTAGTTGAGGATTGAAGAACAATCAGTCTGCTGCTTAGAGGATTATATTTACATACTGAAAGCATCCGTGTTGCAGCAGGGAGTCTCGGAGAACTCCCCAGGTAAGACTTCGTTCCCTAACTTTTTACTAACCCTTCTTAAAACTGTATTGATTCCATTGTTTGTTCTTGTAGTATCTTAAGATTGTTCTTAATTGTGAATGTGGAGAAACCATGATAAAATAAATGTATTGAAAAGTCTGACTAAACCTCTAATAGCCCTTTACCCCCAATTCTTGGTAAATCCCTATTTAGAATTAAAATGGAAACATACAATATCGAGCACGGCCCCGAAGGCCATGAGCTGAGGACAGCTCGGGTGTGTGCCTCAGAGATGTGTTAAAGCTTGCCATCGTACATGTATTACTCCTCACCCGGAGTCCATCTCTTAGGATGCTATGCTCACTCTGCCCTCCACATGTCACCCTGACATAACGCATTTACACATATAAGTATATAACTCTAGCAT
>JAFELO010000841.1:232559-248961 GCA_017140195.1 Eumaeus atala
AGATAAACGTACTTTATTAGGTAACTATAGACAGTATACTCCAGTCAGCCAGAACACTTCCAAGCGCATGAAACAAGGACAAACTTCACGTCAAATTATGGTCGTGTTTGAATGCTGAACTGACACTATTTCGAATACTGTTCAAAGTTAATATGACTAGCTAAATAATCGTAGATAATAAGATACATTTGCATTATATGAAAATAGTTAACATTAAACTGAAAAAAATAAAACTGCCGACTGTTTGAAATATTTTTTAACTAAGTGTAACATTCGCGAAATATACATTACCCGTTGGAGAGGTGAAGAATTAGAGGGGGTAACGCATTCATATGACAATAATTATGCGGATGTCTATGTGTGTCGATATTCATCAAAAGCACCCTTAGAGTATAAAAACTCGCCTTCTAACATAGTCGGAAAAAAAGATTGCAACACCATTTGGTTCCAATTTCGATGCAATGCAACAAGGGTTTAAATGTCGATAAAATTACCAACGTTTGCTTAATGCATCTTTCCATGGAGATCCACCGCAACCTATTCCCCGAGGAATAATTAGGGTAATGAATCCGTACACAAAAGGTCTGCGACGCGTCAGCTGGCACAAAAAAAGTATTGCGCGTCTACCTCCATCATCAGCAGCGGTTGGATTCGGTCCAGCACTAACAGCCGGCGTGTTATTACAATCTGACTGATCGCTTTGCAGTGACACTTTTTTAGGCACGTTGGACATTTCTTGTTGATAACACACACGTAATAAATCAATAGTAAGAGGTAATGACATGCATAGGCATTGGGCAACCGGAGAGGCACCTCTTATTCACTTAATACCGCCGTAAAGAGAACTTTTTGATATCGCGTGCGGATTGTGACCAGCCGGTGGCCATTTGGAGTGCAGGAGGAAAAGAGGGCAACGTATAGTAATTATACGGATGTCCATATGGGCGTCGGTAGTCGTAAAAAGGTTCCTATTGTTTGCTTGCCACCTTGTGCTATAAAAAAAGTAAATTGTACAAGTTTTTGCTTCTGTCGGCACTCTCTGCCGCTGTCATCTTTACAGAACAAAAGGGCAGATCAGCAGCTGGAACTTTCTAGTGTCTACCGACGCCCAATAACATCCTCATAGATAAGTTGATGTTATTGTTATAGGAAGAGGTAGTGCCATGCTACACAGGAATAGCATTCCATAATACTAATAACTACATCCTTCTATGCGACGGAATATGGCCGACTCGACCGGGAAGGGACCTCTCGCGCACATAATATCGCCTTAAAGTGACATCTCCAGTGTCGTGTTTCATGTGGTTTGTGAGTAGCCGGCGGCCCATTGGGAGCACTACTGACACTATGCGGCGGTGTAGTGTTAGGGATACCTCTCTGCACGAGCCAGTTCAATGCGGGTGTAGTGTGGGCAGGGTGCTCTGACAGATGGCATGACTTCTCACTTAGTAGCGTGAATATTACGCAATGGAATTATTATTTAGTATAACTAGCATCGTCGCGTAGCGTCATGGTATATAGCATACAGCTTTCCTAGAGAAATGGACTATAAAACACAAAATATTTTTTCATTTCGGGCTAGAAGTTTTTGAGACGTTTTAGCGCGTCCAAGCAAGCAAACAGGAGTTTATTCGCTTGTATTCAGTTTTATATTATTAGTATAGATCTAAGGATGACTGTCGCATTTCTTGCGGTTTGCGAGTAGTTAGTGGCCCATTGGGGGAGATGGAGTGGAAGGGGCGACTAATTTCTATACGAGAATGTTAAGGGGCGTTGGTAGAGATTAAGTGGTTACGTTACCGCGTTGCAACTTTATGTTATAAAAAAGGGTATACATTGATATTATAAGGTAACTGAATTTTTTCGTGATACTACAACTTGGGATAAAACAATTGTTATAATAAAATGTAATAGAATGACAGGCAATTATAATGTAAGTTGTGTTATGTTATTATCTCAATTCATCAGTCCCGCTGAGTTTGTTTCGCCGGTCCTTCTCATTTTGCATACTGATTGCTGAGTTGAACTGAATCGGATTGTCACGACTGGAAGTAGTTACGTTCTCGCGTCTCCTGTTGTTTTTGACTACGGATGACCTAATCAGGCGATAAAGATTGGCGATGCATCACATGGTTGTGCAGATGTTTATAGGCGCATGTGCTACTGTCACGCCAAATAGCTGTTATACTACTTTAAAATATTTATTTCCAAAACGTACATACGAATTAAATTAATAAAACGCGGGTTATTGGAAAACAATAATTTATGATTGTTATCAATTTTTTAATTTTCATCTATGGTATAACCATGTTAATACTCGCATGGCGGCCGTTATATTAATGTCATAGATTACGAATGTGTGAAACAGGAGTATATTTTAAAGCATGAAACTACTTCCTAGTAGTTTCATGATGCACTGCTGCTGAGTGGACCCGGACAACAGTAGTTCAGAGTGGTTTGTGAGTGCAGGGTGGTCTGTTGTACGTGAGGAGGAAGGGAAAGCCATACGAATGTGTTAGTATTGTTTCGGCCGTCGGTAATCATAGCTCCGCCTGACCATTCGTCCCCATTTATACCGATATACATACTGTCATATTCTCAGCTCCTGTTACTCGCAGGGTGAAAGTGTATAGTCTACAGACTTCCTAGGTAATTTGTGCTCTCTAATACTTGAATATTTTCTTAAACCGGACTCGTTGTTTCTGAATTTCAGCATACTAGTATAAATTAAACATCACATCATCTTTGAAGAAGTATAACTATTGAACGATATAATTAATCAATCATAATTATAACACGTCTCTTGGGTTTGAACATCAAGCACCAAGATACTTTCTTAATGCGCTGCCTGATTTAAACCCGTAATGTAGACCCTTCGGCTGAACCACTGCAATGCGGGCGTGCTTCTTCTTTTATTTCATGCAAGCCTAGTATATTTTGTCTTGTATCATCGAACTTTATCAAGTTTTGGCCGGTCCACAGATTATTTAGGGTTACGTACCCAAAGGGCAAAAAACGGAACCCTCATAACTAATGCTCCAATCCACCTGTCAGTCTGTCACCAATCTGTATCACATGAACCGTGATAGTTGGAGTGGAAGTTTTCACAGATGATGTATTTCAGTTACCGCTATAACAACAAATACTAAAAAACGGAATTAACTTCCTTCCAAGGGCCCAACTGCTCGTTTGCCTCCTATGTTATATTTTTAATATACTTTGGGTAGCATTGGGAAGTGTGTATGTATAGACGACGTATCAATAATATATAAATATTTATCTAATATAAACTTAACTTGTCGTAGCTAAGTGCCAATATCCACCATATTGTTTATGTGCAACTGGAACGTGTAAAACCGAAATTTGTAGTTCATTTGTCAATTAAGTTCCTAATAAGCTAGCCGGGAATTTAACACAAACAGATGATCCATCGAGGGACATGGGGGTAAGCACAATGTATCAGCTTATGCGGATGTTAATGAGAGTGGTAGTAAGCAAATGGCTCCGATTTACCCGTCTATCTCCCTATGGTATAAATTAATATTATATAAGAAAACCGCGCTTAGTTTTATTTTTGAAACCAACTAATTTACGAGATTTCTGAACGCAGCAAGTCCTCAGCGAAATACTTCAATACATGTTATTTACTCTTTCACGTTTAAGTACGGTAACAGAGAATTCATACAAAAATTAGCCAGAAGTGAACTCAAATAGTGAGAAACATGATACGGTGGCTTATATCAGTATTTTTTTTGTAGAAATATTAATTTTCTGTAGAAAGCTCAGTTACGCATCTGAAATGTTTTCTGAAACTGACGCCACAACGGTTATTTATTGGTTGCGCGGGGATGTAATACCGCCACTTTCCTTTCTCCAGTATATTATTGAAGAAATAGAAAATTGCCAATAACAAATATCGAATCCGTGGTCTCGGGCTGAACACGCTTGCCAGAAGACCAAGGAGGCAGGTATTATTGCTCCTTACTTCTTGTTTTTTGGTTATTAAATAGTGTGAAGTGTTTTTTTAACTTCTTGAACTTTAAAGGAATTGAAAAAAAAATCGTTTGATTCTTAACAAAAATTACACCTAGAATTCGTCCGTGAATAAAAGCGGCTGAAAACACCATTAACAAATACACACCTGCCTCGGGAATCACTCTATTCATACACACACACATACACATATTTTCACGCTACGCCCTAATGGGGTAGGCAGAGAGAACAGAATGCCATACATCTCTCTATTCGTGGGTGAGAACCACATGAAAATTATATCAGTACGTTATAAGAAAATTGATCACAAACAGACAATTTTGGGTGCTTATTTTTAAGTGTAGAAAAAAAACTTTTTCAGTTAGGTCAGTTAAATCGCTCAGTGCATTAAACAGGACGCAATTAAAAGTGTAAAAAAATTGCTGTAAATTATTTGTACAGGCTATCATGATGTTCCCCATGAGCCACACGTTTACGACAGGCTATTTGAGCAACCGCGCGCATGCTGCCCCAGACACCAGAGTCGGGACCTCTCGTGCCCCTGGCCATTGTCTATATAGGAGACAAACGAGCAGTTGGGCCACTTGTAAGTAAATGATCACCAACGCCCATGGACATGATAATAATAGTTAAATTAGCTGTTATAAACACTCTCATATTGGAATGCATCTGTCCCATCTGCGGGAAACGAATGGTCGGTTTCTCCTACGATCCCAAACCTAGTGTCGCAGCAGTCCGACGAAGCTGTATTGGCCTTCTCTTCGTTTCCACAGCATAAGTCAACGTCCGGAAAAAAGTGGTCTACAGCATTATTATTGCACTCTCCTACATGCAACATATTGTGTAATTTAATTTGAAGGATTAATACTTGGGATAAATACTTAAAAAAAGGGTAACATGGAATACTCACATAAATAAACTGAAAGCTGATTGTTACAAACTTGAAGGATTAACACTTGCGATAAAACTTAAAAAAAGAGTAACATAGAATACTCACATAAATAAACTGAAAGCTGATTGTTACAAAAGGTTAAACATTATAAAGCTTTTGTCTGGGCTTACCAACCTCCACCCATGCTCCTACCCACCTCTCAGTATTCGGAGCGAATCATTGGAGATGCACGGTGGTTTGCTCACCAGCTCTGTTGCCCAACGTGCAATTCTTGATTCCCAACATATTATTTAAGTGCCCTCTCGTTATTTCCCTCTACTCTTTCTGGGGCTTGCCTTCACAAAGACAGAAGTTGCCATCGGCCTCGTCAGTCCTGATTGTCTCCAGCCGTCTGTTGGATGCCGTCCAACGTGACCTTTCGCTCGTTTATGTACGCGTTACATTCCCACAGTACATGGTCTCCGCTTTCAGCTTCATGACCGCAAGGACATGATAGTGGTTAACATAACGCCATCCTGTGTAGACAACCTCTAAAGCACCCGTGCCCTGTTCGTATCTGTGAAATAACATACTCAGGTTCCATCCATTGACATGCCAGACTACGATAACTTCTAGAACGAAACAGTACAGCTCCCTCCCGTCGGGACACGCGGTCCAGCATGACTGTCAATCGAGATGGAGATGTCATCGTTCGCGATAGCGCTTTTCTTTATTTTGCGCTCCCTGCCTTTGAGCCCTGCGCACTCCTCGTCCACGTCTGGCGCTTGAGGAACCTCCAGATCGGCAGACAGAACGCCGGCCAGTACTGGTAGTGCCACACAGCTGCATGAACTGTAGGCTTTCGTCAATAAAAGGAAGGAAGGCTGGTCTTTGGGTGCGTAATAATGCACTACATACAACATACAAGTGAGAGCGTCGACACCAAAGCGCTGCAGCATATGTCAGGATTGCAACATAGGTTCCGTGGTACAGGAACCTAAGTGCCCGGTACTTCACACCCCACGAGGAGGTAGAGACATGTGAGACCTTCCCGAAAGAGCTGGCGGTCTTTTCGCCCATCAAAACTGCATGCAACGCAAAAGATCTAGCATCGTGTGTGGGGTACACGTACCCCAAGCACCCTGATCACATGTCACTCGCCATCGAGGCACCGTTCATCCTAGTGGTCGGTCCCCTTTTAAAACAACCCTCAATTGCCATAGTCTGGGACTTGGCTGAGGAAAATGTTAGCCTATTACGGGTCCCCCAATCCGATAAACCATCCAAGGAGTGGAACATCTCCGTTCGATAACGGCGCGCGACGGTGCCTCGATCGCAAGCATTAAATTGTCTGCGTATGACACAAAAACTTACAGACTGGTCGGCAATTTAAGGATATCGTCCAGGAGGAGTTTCCATAGTGTGGGGCCCAATACCGAACCCTGGGGACATCCCATCGTGGAAACCTTCCAAAGCGTGCGGTGGCCAACTGTGGAGCCAACATAACGGTAACAGAAATAACTTACGAGAGTCTGATAGATGTTCGGAGAGATGCTGGTAGCTTTTGCTTTTAATAGCATCATAGGCCACCATGCGTTATCGAATGTTCCAAAGGATGAGCTGGACGTACTTATATGTGGAATTATCTACTATCTCGAAAACTGATTTTAATGCGCTTACAGTTGGGCGTCCTATAACGAATCCACGCTGATTTTCAGAAATACCACTATATAAACAGGGAGCGCAAGTAAATATGAGGCGTCCAAATTTTTTTCCCAGAATCGGCAGTAGGCCTTCGGATCTGTTAATGACGTGTCACTTCCCTTTGGCAGCACTATCAATGAACCCGCTTTCCAGATATCTGGAAAAACCCCTTCTTTGATACACGCTGTGTACATCAGCATCATTTCCCCGGAAGAAGCCGTCCAGGCGTTCCTGATAATCTTTCTAATGATTGCATCTAATCCGGGACTTGTATTCTGCACTATGAAACTGCATGTGAATCCCTCCCGGTACAAGAGCATGCTACCGCAACTCGCACTTGTCGATGATAGCTGTTGTCGGTTTCTGTCGTATCACCCGGGCATAGCCAGCACAGGAGCTGATGCATAGCAGTTTGAATGTTGTCACCTTCTAGGAGCATTCCACCGTGAATGACATCTTTCGGAGGGCAAGATCTATCGATCGCGGCTCGGTATGCCAAATCACAATGATTTTCATTTCCTGTCCCGGTAATATCTCTAAAATCATTAGTGTTGTCTGGCTACACGTAGAGCTTCCTGCAGTGAGATATCGCCTGTGGAATTTCCTCGTCTCGACTTTTGCCAACATCGTCGTGCAGCCTTAACTTTACGGCGCACACTGTCCAGAGTAGGACTCCACCATTCGTAGCCCCTGAACTCCGACATGGGGGGGAGGGTCTTTTCGGACATGTTTAATAAACACTTACAGGGCGTTGATTATACAACAATAGATTATAGATCAGTGGTTTATGATTCTGCAAAAAAACCCGAATCTTAAATTCTTTAGAATGCACTCAGAATATAGCACTTCGTCTAAGTATAGGCACTTCTAAGACCAGTCCTGTTATATAAGCATTGGTCACACGAATGTAACGCCAATTCATTGGATTACTAAAGCGGAAAGTAATAAATGTCATAAATGTAGGCTGTACCTAACTGTGTTATACTTGTTAGTGGACTGTACATTCCTCAACAGCGAAAGGAATATAACGTTCCTAATAATATAAAATACTGCTTAGTTGTGGAGGAATGTATACATACACTCGATTTTATTCAAATGTTTAAATTATATAAACCTATTTAAGTAGATACTGTGGTCGTAAAGGACCTGAGTTGTTATAAAGCGACCTCAAATAAAATACCTAAGTAAATAAATTAAATCGTGTCTGGATCTGACGTCAGGTCAAGCGTTCATCTCAAGTAGCCTTTATTTGGCTCCTACTCGCCATTTAAAATGTACCAGGCTTACATAAAATGTAAAGGTATAAAAGCTGCCTGCATTGCAGTAGTTTGCTCTATATACGTAAGCCCGAAGATAAAGACATCCTTTGCCGAAAGCCAGTCGTCTAGTGTCATGCAATTTTGTTCTCTAATGCTATTTATTTTTACACTGTCCATTCATTCTAAATAGTAATAAGACGAAGCTTTTCTTTAGAATTTCGTATTCAGCATAGAAGAAAAGGATATGAGCACAAAAGATCACAAATATTGAAAGATCAGAAATTGATGCAAGATAATTTATTTTTATACTGTTTAGCAATCGTTTGAACTGCTTTGCCACTCATTGATTTAAAAATTGAAGAAAACCCATCTGCATATCCAGAATACATGCACAGAATATTCCCCTTCACTAAATAAAACACATATTCAGAAGGCAGAAGTGATCAGACCCAAAACCTTCAGGCTAAATGTGTTATACGTAAAATAATCGCTGCACGCCAGACGGCTGTTAATTGCACCGGCACTGAGCCTGTCTAATAGACAATATTAGCTTAGTTAAGCTGAGCTGTTCAGACAAAACTGTGTAGCGTATGCACTGTTACATGATTCCGCTCGCCTAAGATAAGCGGGCAAGGAAAACGTCAACTTTTTTTTGTTAAAAAAATACCATACTGTTAGTCCACCTTAGTGTTTCTTTTCCAAATCAAAATATAAACAGTTTAGTAGTGTTTGTGTGAAATAGTTATAAACATACGTATAGACTTCCGCTATAAGAAGTAAGTATTGAGAAAGGATTTATAGAAATTCGTTTCTTGAAGGGAACGAAAGAGAACGCGACAGGTTGTGGTAAATGTATTTGAAAATAGATATCGAAATAGTAAAACACTTATCGCATATGAATCCCTGGTCACTTCTGTACATATCGCCGTTCCCGGCTGTCCGGATGTTGGCTTACGCTTCAAAACCCGCGCGGATGCGGAGCGAATCTCGATATACATTTGAAAAATGAAAGGATATTGCTGAGATTTCCATTACAAGAGCGGACGAGAGCAGAGGGAATAAATTAGGGAGAGGGAATAATTATAATATAATAATAATCACACCACGTTTGCTTAGTCCTGTAAGTACTGTAAGGACTTGTGTGACAGTTACTAGACGTCTGGCAAAACAGGGGATCTGTAAGGATCTTGAGGTTTGGAAGTCGGTTCTCTCTACCTTCATCATGCATTGTGTGAACTTGTGCATGAATGCGGGATGTGCGTATACAATATATCTCTGTAGACCTGACACGTAAAATAGGTGCTCTGGTGCAGTGCGCCGACGTACTGATGCAACGGCACGTACACTGAGGTACAAGAGGAACGCGGAGTGGCTTCACATTCCAGCGAGTTCCACAGATAATGTGATCGTGTGGAGAAATGGACCTACGAGCAGTCTGGGCCTTTTGACGACTACCGACGCCCATAAACATCAGCATTATCAATATGCGGATACGTTATTTTTCCTTCTACCCTCCAATTGGTCGCCGGATACTCACAAACCCCACAAAACACGACAGCTAAGTTATCACTCCACGGCGGTATCATGTGAGCAAGAGGTAAGGTCTCCGATCATGTCAACCCCATTCAGCTGCAATGCAGCATGCTAGTGTGTACTAACCTCTTCTATCGCATCTAACTGGACGTCCGTCAGCCCGCCGTTGGGCAGGTCGAGCGGCGTCTCCTTGGCGGCCGCGACTGAGTGCCGGGCGGCGGCAGCGCCCGCGCCGCCAGCGCTCGGCCGGGTCGCCTCGAGCAGCACCTTGAGGGAGGCGATCGCGTGCAGCTGCGTCGCTTTCTCGTCCACTTTACCTGAGAGAACGGTGTCACTGTGAGCGCATGTACAAGGACACAGTTGCCATTGCTGGCGGGACTGGAGACGTGCCAAGCACCAGCGGGACATACTCGTACGAGCGTGACAATTGTATAATTCGCAGTTGTATTTCTGGAGTACTGGAACATCTTAGTAAGAGGTATTTCGTGCTGCTTTGCAGCCAAATTGGGCACGACTGGGGAGACCTCTCGCTCGCTCGACTTCGCCAAAAGTGGCAGCTGTGTTCGTGCGGCTGGCGGTCCAATGGAGCTGAGGAAAGGAGGGCAACGCATCTGATTGGCAACAATAATGTGTATGACACTACATCCTCCTACGCAACGGAATTGTGTCGGCACGACTCCTATGTGGCATGGCACTTCCTCTTCCTACATGTCGCGTGCCTATAGTCGCCGCAGACAAAAGTCGCGGGCATCTGGTAGTTAAACTATAAAATTCTTTGTTACCTATACATACGTACTGTAATGAACTCGGGCAAATTAAGGTTGAGAACATGATATGAGTGACGCAGTTGGGTGGGAAGCTGTGTGTATGGAGTTTACTCACAACTTCATACTGAAGTGACACGTGCGCAAGAGACGTAAGCGCAAGCGTTACGCTGGTGTTATGCTCGACATGTTGGTGTTGCACACGATATCCTCATATAAAAAGCGGTTTCGCATTCTACTATTTACAATAAAGCCAGAAATGTTTAATACATAAACATGAGTTATTTATGATACATATATTTAATAAATTACACCAGGGAACAATTTTTTAATTCCTAAGTTTAAATTTTTCATTGTTAATTTCAAGTTTCAGACAATGTAAGAAGATAATTATAATACTTTTATTACATTGTCTGCAACTGAAAGTGGATTTACTGATTTACGAAAGCATATTTTCTATTCGAAACGTAAACTACCTAAACTTAATTACGAAAATGACCTTGATTTTAAATAGTTAAATACCAGAATTATTTGACAATATATGATCTGATATGAATGTCAAAAATACAAGGTACACGATTTAATTCTGAACTGTAATTCTAAAGACCTTAATTTGTACGTAAATACATTTTTAAATTTATTTATTGAACAGTATGACATTGTAATTTGATATTGTTAAAAACAATTAATAATGTTAAAAACTATGTCAAAAACCAAATTATTGCTTCATCAATAATAATAAATAATTGTGGAAAATGTGTATAAAGTTTATTGAATTTTTAAGGTTTCACAAACCTAAGGTAAAAATGGGACCGTATTACTACGACTGTCATGTCCGTCTGTCTGTTATCAGCCTATATATTATGAACCGTGATAGGCAGATAGTTGACATTTTTGGCTATGCAGGAAAGGCTAAAACGTGATTTGTAATGAAATCAAAAGAAAAATCCATTACTAACTTATACGAGAAGTCCGTTCAATACATAATGTGTCCAGGAGCACGCAAACATAAGTCTGTAAATTTATATACGAGTAGTTGTAATGCTCGTTCTCCCGTTGTTGGTGCGGCACCCACTGCACGACGTCCCGACTCGCCCTTGGCCGGTTTTTATACTTCGCATCGGAGAGAAACAACAGTCTTCCGTAGTACCATACATCGCTAGCGCATTCCCAAGTCTCCCCAACCATCGCTCAAAGCCTTGTGGTGGCGATGCGGCTCGAAAGCCTGGGGTGAACCCAGACACCTTGGGCGAAGGCCACTGAACCGAGGGGACTGCTCTCTGTATCCCTCTTATAGTAAGAGGGTACAAAAGAGCTCTAGGAGAAGGCACTTTTGCGAACGGGGCAAGCACCCCGTTGAAATGTCCCGAAGTTGGTGAGTTTGTCATGTGGTGGGCTATCTGTCTGGGGTGGTGGCGTCAGCGGTCTGTTCCTTAGGGGGCTGACTAATTGTTGAAATGTGCTGATGATTTATAGTTCCGAGGCACCTCACCAAAGTCAATACAGACGGCAGTCGCTGTGGTATGAGTGTGTATTCGGCACTACAATGAGCCCCGAGCCCCACACACCGCTGGACCCAACCAAAGGCCGGCGATGGCGCGTAAATGCGTTTCCCCGAGCCAACAAAAATACCAACTCTAAAGCTTTACCTTAGAGTTGGTTTCCTTTCTTAAAGATCCGTAAGAATCGGGACGGAAATACGTAAATACTGAAGCAAATTCCATGTAGAAATATAAGGAGATAGTTTCATGTTATTTTGTAGAGTCCAACAAAAAGCTCACACTTCAAGCTTCAAATTATACAGTCCACTACTCAGGGACGCTGGAGCGCTCTAGATGTCGTCGTATATTAAAACATTTAATACACACTGTCTGTCGAGTGTCACTACTTCGTTACGAACTTCCAAACTCTTTGACCCACATTTCAGCTGAATGCCTATCTATGGCAAAACTAGTTACAACTTCGCCGATGCCCATTCGTTATTGTAATAGGTTTTAATGTTTCACTAGCTGTTTTGCCTAGCATTGTGTATCTTTTCATAAGTGAAGTGAGTGTGTAAGCACAATCAAACTTACACTTGCACAATTCGCACAATGCCATTTCATTCCAACAATTTAATAAACAAGATGGCTGATGTTACTGTCTGTAAATAGAATAAAATAGTCGGATGTAGTTCCACGCAGCAATTGACACCACCTCGAAGAAAAAGAGAGAAGAAGAGCAATCTGCAATATAATTGTGCGGATGTCTATGGACGTAGCTAGTCATAATAGGATCAATCAAAGAGGACTATAGGCAATACCCCGTTACGACTAAAAGGCGCGGACTGCTCGGGCTGTGAAATCGCGAAGCGCTGCTAGTCAATATATATAATATGCTAAATAAGGTGTATGTGGAAGACTTGCAGATCAGCGGCCAGCTTGTTTGTGTGTCAAGTGCTCGCCCTCGAGCCGCTGATAAAGAAACTTGGCGCTACGAGCTCCACAAGACACCGCACTCAAACTAGTATACTGTAGCTGCAGCTTAACTATTACTGTTCTGCTATGACCATAGATATCAAAAAGAATTTTGTATGGTTATATCCATTGATTTAGAACATCGAAAAGAAATTTGTTTGGTTATATCCATTGATTAAAAACATACGAATATACACAGTCAGCCTCTCAAAATCATCTGTATAAAAGATGAGGATATGTTAAATTATATATATCTTTTCATAATGTTATTGTTATTCTCTTTTCACAAGGTCAAAAGGACAAACTTACAAAGATATGTAAAGTGTAAACGAGTAAATTTCTTAGATGTTTGTGCTTCTCACTTCTCCTTTTCAATTTAACCTACTTTCACCTGTATGACGTTCTGACAATGTATCTTAGCTGATAAAAACAAAATTTTAAAATTATTTTATGTCACAAACACTATATTATGTTTATTGTTATTGTATAAGTTTATAATATAAGTTTAATGTTTATAATTTAAGTGTAATTAATGTGGTTGGTGTGTACGTGGTGTCAGGTGGCTCAAGCGGTAGACCGGTGCTGACAGGTGAACATATTAAACTGTATATCTTGTCGCACTGTGATCGTTGGTCTTTTCCTGAATAAACGTTTCTTTATTTAAAGTATGCACTTTGTAAAAAACATCTTAGAGTCATGCGGTTGACGTTGCAAAAAAATATTTTTGAATTGCATAACTTCTTCTTAAAAACTTTTCTTTTAGAATTTAATACTAATTTTATTATATATATGTAATTAATGTAATCTTATTTGTCGACTTAAAGTAATGCGCGTTAAGTTGATTTTGTAGAATAATCTGTAAAATCATAGATGGTTTAGAATGACAGTACAGTAAGAAATCGTGTATCTTGTAATTATGTTAATCAATGGTTATATAACATTTCATTACAGATGTATGGCGTGGTATTTATTGTATGTAGTATTATACTTATCAGAATGTAAATCCGACCCACAACAACTAAAATATTACATTTTTTCTGTTGTGATATTGCATAAATAATATTGACCCTCGCCAAAAACAAATTTATCAATAACAATTTATAAGTAGTTGCTACAGAAATATTAAAAGTAAAGTAAACCTCTCAGTGTTACTTCTTAACAAAATTTATGATTTTAGGTAATACGACCTTAGCGTTCCGTGACAGATGCACAGACAGAGAACGGAGTGATCTCAGGTTCTATTTAACTAGTTACATTCCCGGGACGTGTTGAGGTAAGGAAGAAAAAATTCTACTTCTTTGTCCAATTCCATGCCCTTTATCTACGTGTTTAATTCATTTTAAGGTAATATAATAAGAAAGAATCGTCTCGATGTTTCGTATTCTCTAGAGATATTAAATCTTCTGCACGATCTTCATCTTCTCTCTTCTTCTAGCAGGCGAGAGCGCTCGCAGACGTTAGTAAACAAAAGTACGTGACCATGTAAAAGTTTAGTACTTTATATTACTAATATCCGAAGGCGCCACTTATTGATTTCTTCTCTTCTTTACTTCTTGCTTCTATCTACGCTTCGTCATCAAGTGTTATTTTTTTTTCTAAACGTGCATAATATTATTATAAATTGTGTATTTCTGTTACCGCTATAGGCCTCTGAACTGTATGGCTATATCACGGTTTATGAGATACGGCCTGGTGACAGACGGACGGACATCAGATTCTTATTAATATGGACCCGTTTTTACCCTTGGGTATAGAACCTTAAAAATATCACCGAAACTAACACCGAATCGGTTAGTCGATTGACAGAGTCAGTTTAACAGGTTCCTATTTAAAGCTTGGTCAGTTTATTGGGAAGTTAACTAGCTATTAAAAGCAAAAAGACTACAAATTTCTTTTCCGCATATTAGAAAAAAGAAATGTTTAAAGCATTTATTATTCCTAGGTAAGAGTAGTAGAGATAGTGTTGAATAGCCGTTTAACACTTTAACAGCAAGTAACCCGTGAAAGATATCTTCAACTAAGTTAATAAAATTGGGCTAAAAACAGGATTATCCTAATTTCTAAATATTATAAAAATTTCACGATTGGGCGATATAGTCGTATTTTCACAAAACCCTTTATAATTAAAAAAAGGTAAAAAAAGATAGAATAAGATGTTAAAAAAGGGCAAGTTGCAAGTTATACCCGCTTCCGGTAGTAGTGAAAACTTAAAACTATTTTAAAATGCTATCCGTAGCACATAACTCGTGGCTCGGAACTCGCGGCAGGTACGAGCTGCTACGCATTCTACGTACAGCATGTTGCTGACGCGGTCAAAGAATGCTTAAGAAATACTTTATATGAAATTAAATAAATGTTTTATTTCCCAAATATTTTACCTTTTTGTTTCTTGTTGATTGTATTAGCACGTGAAGCAAACACGCCTTTAGTTCACACCTACAGCAAAGTGGCTATCAAAGTCATTCCATAATCACATGCAAAATTGTCTATAGCAAAAATATGATGGTAGTAATAAATAACCGCATTACAGACTAATTGGGCTGGCACGATCAAGGGTATATACCTCTGCTGTTATTTTAATATTTATTCTTTAGTAACATGTCGTCCCGGCTTCGCATGGATATTTCACGAAGTATGGCAAAAAATCATTGATTTACAAAAATATAAATATAAGAGATATTAAATTATTTCGGCCAAATTAAATTTATGACAGAACAATGACTGTCAGGACATCTAGTTCTCAATGATTTCTGCTGCTACGTAAGGTTTTTACTTTGCTATTTTTTTCATAAAGTTTTGATCATTATTGAAGTAGGAGTGTCCTACTGATCAGAACGTTTTAGAAAATGTTATGTAGCCTATGTTCATTAGTGCTAATGTAGGATTGTAATGGAAAAATAATTTTTCAAATCGATTAAGTAGTTTCGGAGCCTATTCAACGCAAACAAACGAGCAATCAAATTTTTCCTCTTTATAATATTAGTATTTAAAAATATACAAGAAATCGTCTGTATTACGAACGAAGTCGCGGGCACAGATTGTATACGAATCAGAATAGCACAATCGGTAATTTGAGAATAAATGCCCATTTGTAGATATTTCTTCGTAGCTAAACGTTAGTTTATACAAACTGTAAGTAAGCATGAGTCGGGCTTTCGGGGCTGATGAAGGTTTCGCACGGAATGGGAAATACCAGGCTTTTAGGGAGGTATTTGTTAACAACGATCAATACCAGTTTGTTAGAGTCATCGCAACGAGTGTACTCAATACCTCATATAATATTCAACAAACCGTCTAAGTGCGAGCTAAAGACGCTTAGGGTTCCGTTCCAACGAATGGAATAATCGTGACAATTTAAATAGTTGTTTCGTGTAAAAGTTGACTTACTTCAGTTTCTGGGCGTATTATATAAAGTGTACTGCAAATATAAGTTTTGTAATGGTTCTTGGGACGAGGTTTCTTTTCGTCACTACGCAGCTTAAGAGGGATGGAAGCAAATTCTTAAAAATTGTAAAAAAGAGTTTGTTGCCTTAGCCGCACACGGCCCTCTTCGCTTGTAGGTACGTTATTCTCCGCTTTCCGCTTCCGCAATGCTTTCCGCCTGCCTGCACAACACTTCGAGCGATTAATTACTTCAATTGAATTGATTTATTAAAATATGTGATGATACACGGAACCGAGACACGGCCGGTAAATGTGGGCCTCTTAAACAGGCTCAGAGTCACTCAGCATGCCATGGAAATAGCTATGCGATGCGAGATGTGTTATGATGTTCGGAAATCCGTATGAGAACCAGGGTATACGACATAGCTCTGATCAGCA
>JAFELO010000841.1:252687-264061 GCA_017140195.1 Eumaeus atala
GCCGGCTACTCACTAACCGCGCGAAACGCGACAGCAACGCTGTCACTTTACCCCGGTATGAATTGAGCGAGCGGTACTTCCCCGGACGTGCCGGGCCAATTTCGTTGCATGGGATGATGTGGTATCATGTACCATGCATGGCACCGCCTCCTCATATGCAGCAGTACCTCTTCTTAGTGCACTCTCTATTCCTGAATTCCCGGACACGGCCGGAGAAGCCAGGTGTAGGACCTACCGCTTAACTTGTTCCTGGCTCCGGACTGTTCCAAGAAATCGAAAAATGTCAAAAAGTGTTGCCCTTTTGGTCCGACCTGGGAAACGAACCCGTCACGTCTGTGGTTGTAAGCCTACCACTGGACCATGAGGCAGTCCATCACGTTACTTGTTAATAAAAATAAATTATAAGCATCGCATTTGCCCGTTGAGCTTAAGGGTTAACCGAGGTAATAATTTTAATAATAATATAACAACTTAACAGTGTTGGTTAGTATATAGTAAGCGTTAATAGTTACTGTCATCTACGTCGTAGCCGCATTCGTTAGACCCTGTTCGCTTCTTATTAGACCAAGCGATCAGAGAAGAGAGTCATGCCGCATAGCAGCACAATGGGATCGGCACGGACGGGGCGGTACCTGTCACCACGTGATACACAGCGTCTAATGCTGCTTATGAGTTTGGCAATGGGATCGGCACGGACGGGAAGGTACCTGTCACCACGTGATACACAGCGTCTAATGCTGCTTATGAGTTTGGCAATGGGATGGACACGGACGGGGAGGCACCTGTCACCACGTGATATACAGCGTCTTATGCTGCTTATGAGTTTGGCAATGGGATGGGCACGGACGGGGAGGCACCTGTCACCACGTGATACACAGCGTCTAATGCTGTTTATGAGTTTGGCAATGGGATGGGCACGGACGGGAAGGTACCTGTCGTCACCACGTGATACACAGCGTCTAATGCTGCTTATGAGTTTGGCAATGGGATGGGCACGGACGGGGAGGCATCTGTCACCACGTGATATACAGCGTCTAATGCTGCTTATGAGTGTGGCAATGGGATCGGCACAGACGGGGAGGTACCTGTCACTACGTGATACACAGCGCGAAGGAAAGAGGGCTACACGCCTACATACTAATTATGCGCATGTTTGTGGGCGGAGGTAGTCATGAAAAGGCGAAGGATGGCAACACATTTGCAAACCATAGCTAATATTTGCAAGAAATTTTTATTCCTTATTATTAATATGTTATTCTGGATTATAATTTATATCAGTGTCAAAGTTTATAAATCTGTTGCGTTAGCTGCACGTGAAAGATTAACAGACATACGTACGAAATTGGCATTTAAGAATTTACAAGTATTATCTATTGAATTGCATGGGCGTCGCCGGTGACTGGTAATCCCATTAAAATTCTTTCTCTGGCTTTTAATAATTTGCAGCCTTAATTGATGAGGAAGTACAGGCTATCAGTACAGTAAGCGAAGCCAGAGATAGACGTGTTCCCTCCTTGGACTGTTGAGTGCCGTCAGAAGTGGAAACTTAAGGTTGTATTTGTACGCTGACGTGTATATGTCACCATATCCGTTGCCTATTCGTTATCGCATCGCATCGTCGCCACATTACGCTATCCTAATGTGACGATGACGCGATTTCATTGACTTTTTTGCACCCAAAAAATGGTCAACAAAAGAAGTTTCCACTTAAAAAAATGTTTTTGTTCAATTACAAAATCATTGAGTACCGAATGTTATCCATGAGACGGCTCGTGCGTTGGCAGCTACCTTGTCTGATGCTGGCTTCATAAACACTAGGTACAGCGGCGTGTAAGTTGAACTAAAATGACAGCGCAGGTACACAACGGACAATGAGCGCGCGGGCTACGATTTACAATGGTTACGCGCTGCTTTTCACCTCACCCCTCATGCTTCACCTATTCTGAGACCGTAAACTGCGCATTCGAAGATAAAAAAATAACACGCATGCCACGGCCTACACACCATCCGCCTCTCTGGATATAATACGGCATTAAAATGATTTTTCTTTTAAACCCAGTAGGATAGAATACTAGGCGTTTATTCCAAATATGCACAAAACAAAATTATTGCACTTGAGTCGTTAAAGTTTAAATGTAACTTCACGTTATAACACTACGAATGTAGGCTTTAACTACTTATATTTACGCCTGTTATCACTGTACTGTCAATATACACATTCAATTTAAAATAATGGGTGTTTTTAGAAAACGATACATTAGCGTAGTCTTCTTAAACTTATCCAGAAAAGGGTTAAATTCCATAAAATGTTCCTGAAAAGTGGAAAATACAACTAGTAAATATCTGTACATTCTAAGAACCCGTTCATCGCTACCCGATTCATTCCTCCGTGTTGGGATGCCTTATGATTGCTATACATTGGAGCGTTGCTTTGAAGCAAGGTGGGTTGTATCATACGGCAAGCATATTAGACGACGTGACGTCATCGGCGCTAACAAAGATACTGCGACCGGATTCTTACGATCTATAAAGTGTAGGTGAAAGCGAAGCGGCGGTGCATACCTAACTCACCGTCGTGCATGGGATCGATGGTATGTATCATGAGCTGCAGTAGACCGTGGCGGAACTTGGCGGTCGGCGGCGCGCGGCTGGGCCCAGCCGTGGGCATCGTGACTGTGTTCGTGCCCACCGACGTCTCGCTGGATGTCGTCGCGTTTCCATGCTGTGGAATAACAATTTGTTATATATGGGTAGACTTGTTGAGAAGGGGGTCAACTGTCCCCATCAGAATGCTTCATAGATGAGAATGGCTCTAATATAGTATAATTGTTTGGAAAGGGGTTATGTGCCCCCCTCAAAAATACATATGTCCCCTTAATAACTTAATTTAGGTTGGCACTTGGGTCAGTCTTATAGGTTCAAGAAGATTTTTTTTAACCGCACAATTCTATGCGCACGTGTTGTCTTCCTTCAATATTTTTCCTCCTCCAATGAGCCATCCGAAGCTGCATGAAACGCAAAGCTATAACAAGGGCTGATAATGATGATGATGACGATGGCAAAAAATAATAGATTTACAAATATACAATAAATTATATATTTTAATTTCGGCCTCGTAAACAATACGGGTTACATACCACGACAACAAACTCAATTCATGACAGAACAACGCCTGTAGTTAGTGGTAGTCTTTTCACACCTTTGTTTACACAATCGAAGTTTTCATACTTCTTAGGAACTTTTGGAAAAGGAAGTGTTAGAACTTTTGAAAATGTTATATAGCCCATGTGCATCACTGATAATGTAGGATACTCTTGGTAAAAGAATTACAAATCAACCAGTAGTTTCGTAACTCTTCTATGCAAACAAACACTTACACACCACCTCCTATAATATTTGTACAGAAACCGCGATATACTCTGTATATATATATCGTAATACAGAAGTTACTATTTTATAATAAGGAAACTGTTTTCTAAAAAATAATTAGAGCTCCATTCCTAAACGCAATCCCTCTGTTGGTAACAGTAACAAAGCTATAATTGGCTCTCTAAGAGCTGAGCAGCAAAGAGTAACAATAGAGCGAACATTCCTTAGCTTTCATAACATAAACGCTGCTGTGTGCATTACCTACCGCTTTGTTGAATAGGGTATAATAAAAGAGAACATTTATTAATTACTTTGCTACTTCGTTTGGGTTGCTTATTATTAGAGTTCCGTACCTCAAAAGGAAAAGACGGAACCCTTATACGAGTAGTATCACATTATTGACCATTTTCTCGTAGACGCGTGGAGTTAAGATGAAATTCGAATACTAAATACAGCAGTCTTAAAGCCCTAAAATAGTTCTAGGTATTTTGATTGCATTAATTAAAAGACACTGTCGTTTGTGTGCTAATTCTCTATGGACTTTCGAAGAAACTGAAACTTATATGTGGTTCACCTACAAGCATAAAATTACACAAGAAATAAGAACTTACGGTATGAACCTTCCTAATATTTCCTGCAAGTTTTAGTTTCTGTAGTCCTTCCAGACGTTTCCGAGAAGAAGGTCTCGCCAGGCATATACACGAATGGTCGGATTTTTATAAAGATACCACGCTCGTAACTAGAAACGGTCATTACTCGTTATTCTTACGCAACGAATAACGATTTATTGACCTCCCGCTTATCCTGTTCTCGTTATTCGTTTTTATTATTTACGGGTGCACGACAATTTAGTGATGACACACAGGTGCGAACGAGAAAACGTTATACACAGACTAATAGTGTTAGAGAGATAGCGCGTGTCAGATACATTACTTCATTTATAAATATTGCTTATTATCTAAGTAAAATAAACTTTATTCTGTTTTATAAGGGATTAAAATCGAAAAATTGAAATTTAATTTTTACTTAGTCTTTAAGAATAACAAATAATGCAATTTCAGTTTTCGTCTTTAGTGAAGGACCAAAGACACGTCATAAATTCCCTTTTATTTTATATTTTCGTGTTGTCTGCTGTTACATTGTGGCAACGTTTTTGATCTTACAATAAAACTACTTTCACGGATTATCGCGGTTTATTGAATTATTTATGTAGCCCGACGTTTCAGAAGCTTTACAGCAAACCACGGTTACGGGTTTTTGATGTTTATGTAATTGGAATATCAGCGATTTTAATACCACGCGATATTCTATAAAAGAAAACAAAATAATGTTGTTCTAATTATTGTTCGTTATTCATTATGAAGAACAGCAAGTAATGGACTTTCATTCTTCGTTCTTAGTCCTTTACTCCACGACGTTAAGTTAATTTTCATTTTTCCTTATCCGCCGCTTTTATCTGCCGTCACATTGTGGTGACGATTTGTACTTGAATTTGAATATTGGCGATTTTAATAACACGCGATATTCTATAACAAAAACTAAATAATGTTGTTCTAATCATTATTCGTTTGACGAGTTACGTAAATAATTGTTACGTTCCTATTGTTTGTGTTGTTAATGACCAATTAATAATCTTGATAATGTATAAGTATAAAAATATAGTGTTAGTGTATACAAATCATTAATTAGTATTAAACAAGTAATTACTTCCTATATAGCTTTTTTGTTCGTATGTAATTTATAAAATAGTTAGTCAAAATGCCGAAACCTAATAGTGCTGTCTAATCTACAACTGCTCATGTTGGGTAGGTACTATTTTGACTTACTGACACGAAAGCATGGAAAGTGAGTATTAAAAAGAGCGTTATATATCGCAATCGTTCCATGACTTTTTCAATTTCTAATATTATTATTCAGAATCCGGAAAGTCCAATACAAATTTTAGCCTCACAGTATTACAACCTACAACATTATAGCCTGCAGTCGACCACTACACCAACAGGAGCAAATTGATAAAGAATAAATATTCATAACCTCATCAGAACTGTACAGGAAATATTTATGAAGCTTAAGCAGTTAGCGTCGTATTTTAATAAAGCGCCAAGCGACAATTTGAGACGGAGGTTTAGCTTTTAACTTTATTAAAAGCTTAGTGTCTTAAGTTTGACGCTAACACCCCAACGGGGAGGACGGGGCTGTTCTCTCGGCGTCGTTCTCCCGTCACAACGCCGAGGCTATAAGTATGAAGCGATGTGACGGTCATAAATATTTAATACTAACTGTTGCCCGTGACCTCGCCGACGTCAGATAAAACCACGTGATTAAGTAGATATTTCTATAGCTTATGTGTTCCTCTGATAATAACTTTGCCAACTTTCATCGAAGTCCGTTCCGTACTTTTTGGCGTGATTGAGCAAGAATTATCCAAAAGTACATAATATTATTATTAGTTTTTATTATTTATATTATTAGTAAAATTATTGATCTCATGTCGTTACTATACTAGGTGGGGATGACAGTACAAGCGTCTTCTTCATTCTCTAAGAGTATTGTAAAAGTAAACTGACAGGCATGACAGCAGTCCCGACTATGGTTGTAGTGTACAATTTATACACGGACGAAACTGGGGCGCATCGTTATTTATAATACCATTACAATTAGTGTATTATTTATTTATTTCTTTTGGGTTCTCCAACTTTTACATCTATATTGTAAATGTAACACGTGCATTGTCTTGATGAAACAAAACACTACGAGGGTGGATCGAAAAGTTCTAAGCCCGACCAAGAAAATGAAAGAAAAGTGGATCTAAATTTATTTTTATTTTTCGACATAGTCTCCATCTAGTTCAACACACTTCTTTCATCTGACCTGCAACTTGTTTATCCCCTCGAAAAAAAACAGATTCCGGAAGGCCGTCGAAATAATCGTTTACTGCGACTATCACCTCATCTTTGGTCGAAAATTTCGAGCCACCCAAATGTTTTTTAAATTTGGAAATAAATCATAATCCCAACTTATTCGCCGGATTTGGCCCTTTTGATTTGGCAATTTGTAGCCACAATCATGGATTACAGACATTGTTTCAACTGAAGTGTGAACACGTGCATTGTCTCGATGAAACAAAACTTTCTGACGCAACATTCCCGGCCTTTTTTCTTTTATTTCTTCCCGGAGTCTCCGTAAACGGTTACAATAATAACAAGAATTTATAGTTTGACCTTTCGGTAAATAATCTACAAAAATAATGCCGTTCGAATACCAAAAAACAGATGCCATGACTTTGTTAGTCGACAAAGAGACCATAGCCATTTTCGGTGTAGGAGAGTCTGATCTTATCCACTGTTTGGATTGTTGCTTTGATTGAGGAGTATGGTGGTGAACCCAGCTTTCATCCATGGTAAAAAGTCCTCGGGATCTGTCTTAAAAAGTTCCAAATAGTCTCGCGAAATTGTGTATCGAACTCTCAGCTATCTTACCAATGGTCAAACGTCGGTCACCCAATACGAGATCACAAATTTTATCGATGTTTTCTTTCGTGTTAGAGGATGTAGGCCTTCCACTCCTAGGATCATCTTTAATGCTCTCACGACCGCGCTTAAACTCAGCTACCCACTTCTTGACACTGGAATACGATGGAGCAGACTCCCCCAAAGTTCTCACCATATCTTGATGGATGTCTTTTGGTGATAGGCCTTTTTTATTAAGGTAGTTAATGACCGTACGGTGTTCAATTTTCTCTATTATAGAAAATTACGTCAGATTGCTTCAAACATTTGTTCACAGGAAATTTATATTGTGCAGTATCGGTATGAAACTGCGCACAATAAATCAATATGACACATACTAACAAATGACGGTAGATTTAAAAAGGTATCATAGCTCCATGTAGGTTAGGCCACGAACTTTTAGATCCACCATAGTATCAAATAGGTATTAGCAATGAAATTAATTAATTAATTTTTTATAAATAATATCACATTTTTTTAAAAATAAACGAGTGAGAAATCATCATCTATCGTAGAAATATTAATTGACACTATAATGCGTTGTCATTTCACAGTTTAGACATATTACTGCAATTACTACTGCAAAATGCGTTGTGAACTAATACTGTATAACGGTTAACTTGAAGGTGTTGTAAACCTCCAGCTGGTAATAAATATAAGTACATAGTGTAGCTTATTTTGTTACTACTTTTATGCATATACAGCGATTTAATTAGCCCGACGTTTCAGAAGCTTTACAACAACCATGAAAGCGGGTGGACAGGGAGAGACATAAATGGAAAGATAATAATTTTTAAGCCACCCCAGGACACAAGTAGTACGAAATGTGCTTAAGTATATAGAAAAAACCAGTAGACCAAAAAGCTGTCAGTGATGACTCGTTTTGGTTTCATAGAATCCGGAGGAGTTTATGGGAGACAATGTATTTGCTTTGCCAATGTCTTTAGGTCCGTTGTGTAGCTTTATGTGTGAGCAGAAGATGACCAAACGTCTCTTAGCCAGAGCCGAGAGAATCCTAAGTTTCATCTGTGGCATGGTTCATCTAGACTGGAGTCCTCTACACTGCGAGTTCCATTCAGCGCAGAACGGGCGACATCGGTCACGATCCTCAGTATTCAGGTGCAATGATGAAGAAGGTAATCCTTATCATCAGCTGTCCGAAACGTCCTCTGCTACACATATACTTCCACCAGGGAGCAGAACAAGAAGAAGGTCCGCGGCCCGGATAAAAAAGAACACTCAGCGACAGTGGGTCAAGTGAAGTGGGCGAGTAGAACTACACTGATAATATAATTTAAAGCGGCGCGTCGCAGAACGCTCTCATAACGGTTTAACGCTCCCGCAGATTATCGTGTTATTTGGGTCGAGTACTGCCGGAATAGGGACGTCCGCTTGCACTTTCGCTACATTCTGTGTGGACATTGTCACTCCGCCATAGATATAAATGATGAATAAACTATATACATAATATTATATCTATGTTTTTACCTATGGCGCTCTATGGGGGAGGCCCATGTCTGAGCGTAGTAGTGGACGTCGTCCGGCTGATGACGAGGATGGTGATATTGTTGAATCATTATGAAGATGACCGGTAGGCACAGTGGTAACGTAGCTCGGATAATCGTGCACGTTGCGAGAGGTCGCGGATTCAAATCAATGACAATTTATACACTGAAACGTTCCTCGGGAATGGCTCCATCTATTGGCGAAAAATCTTGGTACATCAGTTTAGTAAATTTTGAGAAAATGGACCATGCACAGACATACAGCTTTTTCTTTACTTTGTTTTTTTTTATAAATATATATCATCACTTTGACCAACATCACCAAAGGAACGCGTTGGAATATCAAAATATTTTTTTAAATTGAACTTTTTGGAATAAAGTAGGTCAGCTATTTTACACTCTTGTTTTGGTCCACATTTTCGCACAGAGGACTTCGTGAATCTTGTAATTCAACATTCACGAGTGAATTGTCAATACTTTACGCCACCTAATGCCGAGGGGATGTCACGACTTTTTT
The DNA here is from genome assembly GCA_017140195.1 of Eumaeus atala. Taxonomy (NCBI): domain Eukaryota; kingdom Metazoa; phylum Arthropoda; class Insecta; order Lepidoptera; family Lycaenidae; genus Eumaeus; species Eumaeus atala. Next base: position 261,588 of record JAFELO010000841.1, read on the forward strand.
AACGACGTCGATCTTTTAAAATGTTCTTTTGACATTTTTTTTACTTTTTATAGTGTAAAGAGCGGAACATTTAGAGTCTTTTGACGACAATTAACGCCTAGAAACATCAACATAATTGTTAAACAGACCTATTGCCCACTCTCCATCTTTTTCCAATTTGTTGCCGTATCATGTCAACGATAGGAATTTCCTTGGTTGGGATGGCCCAATTTAACTGCAATGTAGCATGGCACTATCTCTTACTGCATCGTCAGGCGCTGGGCATTATTATCCTTTTTATCTTATGGATGATGAGAAGAAGATTGAGACATTTAACTAATTACATTATTACATCAGATTGTCGAAAGATTTTCGTAACGCCTTCTAAGGAGTAGTCGCATTGCTGCATTACGACCAAATTGGGACGGCATCACCACGGATCGAAGAATGGGACTACGAGAGGTGGAAAGAGAAGGCCTTCGCTTACACCGTGGGGTTATGCCATGGCATATTGGAGAGGCAGGCGTCAGGAGGGATGCAAATGGCTTCTATGAGGATATTTATGCGTCAATCAGAACGCTCTCTTATAGCACAAAAAAATAAGATCATAAACTCACCAACTGACTGAATTATGAATAAGACATATTTCTGCCTCGTGTAGACGTAGTTATTTTTGCTTGAGATGGCAGGCTGCTGTGGTGTCGTCACTCATAGATATAGAATTCAATGCATGAATAAGCATTTATGCACATTAGTTTCGAGCCATTGATAACAGCGCTACAAAAGTATCGAATAGTATGCGTTTTCCTTTGGAGGATGCGGGAACACATTTACGCACCTCCACCGACCCTGAGTCACCCACACACCACTGCGGTGTGTGGGGCGTGTACCCACAAAAACCACCGTAAGATCCATCAGTACCCCCTTTGGTGAAGTGCCTCGGAACAACATATGATCAGGGCACCTCGACGGTTAGTTAGTCCCGAAGGCCTCCTTTGCCAAACAAGCCTGGATGGGCAACCATCGGAATCGACCAGTGTGTATAATGGTGATGTTTGACGTCAAAAACGCTTTTAATTCGCTTAATAATGGAAGCGCTTCGGAAATTTGGTACATCGAAGTATCGTATTTTAAGTGATTACTTATGTGATAGCTTCTTAATGTATGAGACTACTACGGGTGAGGTAACAAAGGTGCTCAGTGGAGGAACAGCTTAAGGTTCAGCACTTGGACGTTAGCTTTGGATCGTTCTCTACGATGCACTTCTGCGCCTGGAACTACCAAATGAGGTATTGTTCGAGGGTTTAGCTGATGACATTGCGGCGTTGATCCTTGCGCGTAGCTACAGTAAAGGGCAGGCAATGGCTGGCCTTGTCGCGTCCAAAATTAACGCATGGCTAAATGAACACGGATTGACATTAACCACAGCGAAGACTGAGATGGTTGTACTCACAGCACAGAGATGGTCCTCTCCGAACTCGTATCGTGGATCAAAACATAGAGAGCCGTGGATCCCTGAAATATCTTGGAATGACAATTGACGCAAAACTGACTTTCCGTGGACAGATCGATAATGTGGCCACAAAAGCGGCAACGATGATAGCCAGACTGTCTCGGCTTATGCCGAATATTGGGAAACCAAGGAGCAGCCGCTGGCGCATTCTTATGAGTGTCGCAAACTCTATCATGCTCCACGGAGTAGAGGTCTGGGGTGACGCACTCACAATAGAGGGAAATATAAAGCGGTTTGCACCTGTACAACGTAGGTGTGCACTGAGGATATCATGTGCTATCGAACGGTGTCAGAAGAGGCTGTGCTAGTTATATCGGGCACGATTCCCATTTACCTCTTGGGTGCCGAGAGAAGGCGTATCTGAGATGCTCGAGGGCTGGCGAAAAAGCTTTGTCCGAAACCAGGACCCGACAACGCAAGGAGACCTTTGCACTCTGGCAGGAGCGCTGGAAATCTGTGGAGACTGATCGCTGGACCTTTGGACGTCTTGGTGTAGTTAGGGGCTGGGTTTTGCGACAGCACGAAGAGCTAGAATACCACCTCACACAGTTCTTAACTGGACACAGACAGTTAAATGCAAATTTGCACCGTATGGGGATCCGTAGCCTTCCTGACTGTGTGTAGTCCGGGTGATACTGACTCTGCCGGGTATACCTTTTTTGACTGTCAAAGTTGGTGTGAAATAAGGGTGCCTTGGCAGGATGAGAAGGGAGTGCCTTATAGCCCGTACGACGTCTTTCCCTGCATGTTGTTGTCGAACAGAAACTGGACAGTAATGTCGTGGTAGGTAAGAGAGATTTTAATTGCAAGCACGGAAGAAGAAAAGAAGGGTAATCGAATAGAGTCTAGCGATGAGGAGGAGTACCAGCGCCATGAGGTAGTGCAAACGTGGTTCCGCGGCGCTGAGTACTTATAGTGAGATGAGGTTTAATGCCAACGTGGTTCCGCGGCGTTGAGTACTTATAGTGAGATGAGGTTTAAT
>JAFELO010000841.1:264233-289590 GCA_017140195.1 Eumaeus atala
GCCAACGTGGTTCCGCGGCACTGAGTACTTATAGTGAGATGAGGTTTAATGCCAACGTGGTTCCGCGGCGCTGAGTACTTATAGTGAGATGAGGTTTAATGCCAACGTGGTTCCGCGGCGCTGAGTACTTATAGTGAGATGAGGTTTTTAGTGAGTAAAAGTCACACCACCGGCCAGCTACAACTTGGCGATGTTTTTTTGAAGATTTTCCTCCTCTAACGGAAAAAAAAGTATCAAAATTGTGTATTACAGAAGTTTTAACATTGTGTGCATGCTATTGTAACCTAGTGGGGGTAACGTATTATATACTTAAAATATTAAAATCGAATGTATAATATATAAAAATATTTGCGTCTTGCACTTCTCCTACACATAAACTATAAGTGTGATCAATTTCATGTTACTCCATCCGCACGATTTTCGTAAAAGTGTGTCCAAAGTTTTTAATGCACGTAATGATTATAACATTCCATATTACCTTGATCTAACAAAGTGAAATGTTGTAAATATTCTAGTCGAATTGGGCCGAAGTATGTCTCAACACACCACACTTTTGAGTATATTTGGTAGGTATTCGAGTAGCTATAGCTAGCGTAATTGATTGAAAACCTTTTTGTTTCAACAATTCCATGATTTAGCACTCAAGTGGATGAGACCGCGAGGCAAAGCTACCGTTCCCATAAAAACATATTTAAAACATTCGCTTAACTTTTCGAATGGAACTAAAAGGTATATTTCAGTTCAATAATCTCAAAATCGTGTACTACAGTTAGTGGCACAAATCGGTCTCCCAGCAGTTACCGTGGGGCTGACATCTAACAAATTACAAGTTATAACTTACGTCAAACGTAGAGTTTCAGAGCTAACGTTGGATACACATGCAATATATAAGGAAAGTTAGGTGTAAAAGTGAAGTCTGATTTGTTCGCTTTTGACGTAAATATCTGTGCATTTTGAGATAACAATTTGTTGTGAATCCATAACACTAGCTGCGTACACGAAAAGTTTTGACGACATCGCAACGTTCTGAATGTATGGAACCTGTGAGCGAGAGAGCGTAACAGGTCGTCTCTTTCACTCCATCGGGAGATCAATTAGAGAACTGTTATCAAGTAAAATTATATCGTACATGAACTGACTTACAGACAACAAGATTTTTTATATTATAGGAGCCAGGATAAACGAACACTCGGGGCCCTTTGATGGCAACCGATGCGCATAAACATACGCATAATTATTTTGCAGATCCGTTTCTCTTCTCTCCACCTCTCTTCCAATGGGCCAATTTGTGGCATTGTATTTAACAACCAGTTGACAGTTTTAATTTTTTCCTAAAGCGTATTTATGAAATTCTACACGAATGTAGGCAGGAAGTTAATTCAATGATAAATCGTTTTATATTAAATCTGTACTAATGGTATAAATCGTTTTATATTAAATCTATACTGATGGTATAAATCGTTTTATATTAAACCTGTTCTAATGGTATAAAACTGAAGAGTTTATTATGTTGATCGCATCAATCTCAAATAACCCAAAATCAGTCTAGTGCTTGTATGTTATTGTATAAAACCGTGAGGAGTTGCTAGCTGTTGAAGGAGTATGAGTTGAGTTTTTTTTTTTCGGAGGGACCTAATACTGGTTGGCGGCGCTAGTCCAGCCTCAACAGTTCGACTGACTACGAAGACTAATATAGTTGAGTCCGAATTTGTTATCATTTGTGGTTAATCTGTCCGTCAACAGTTCGCGGTGAAAGATTCACAGGCCGATTGTCTCCCTATCTCTGTCCCTCTCTCTCTCACATAGACATTATTCCCAACTGATTGTGGGGACGCTTTCCTTATTCTGGCCCTCCACTTTGCCTGTTGGACGTGTCATCATCGTTTCGGAAATATGGCATGCGCTCATGTCTCTATACATGGTGTTTGTCCATCTCGTTTTTGGTCTTCTCCGCCTTTTTGTCATCCACGTGCCGAATACTATCCGTAATACTGACCAAAATACATATTTCCGATTATTGTCACATGACACACTTATATGATATGACATGTGTTTCTATAATAAAAAAACAACCTATTTTTAACCAACTTCATAAAAGGACGGCATCAATTCAACGCTTAGGTATGTTATGTTTATCTATAATTTTTTTTTCTTTTAATTTTTTACACTTACTTCAAATAAGAGAACAGTAGATATTTTATCAAAATTCATTTCAGCGGTTTTGGAACCAAAACTATTGAAATAAAAACAATTTAAATAATATATAACCGACTTGAAAAACAAATTATCAATTCAAAATTTTGTTATTTGTTATTGAGGTTGGTGCCAACACTTATAGGGAATACAAAACACAACGTTTTTAAATGCAGTTTATTTTTTGAAAATTATATTGCAATTCCCTAGTTACCAACGCTGAACACATTGAATCAATTCACAGGCTGCTATTCGCCGTGATATTTCTGCGCCTTTGATGTCAAACGCATCGGCTGAAGACGAGCAAATGCTTGTACTCGTATCGTTAGTTTCTGTATCTGTACACTTGTCATGAATTCTTTCGAAATCTCTGTGGTGTAACGGTCCGGGTGTCGCCTGTTAAAACCATTAGCCGCGTGGGGTCATGGGTTCGATCCCCAGGTCGAGCAACTATTATTAAATGTCTTTCAGTTTATTCTGTGCGTGCATTTCTGTACATTGTCCGGGATTGGAATGTGCCCGAAGTGGCCATAGGCTTGCCACCTATGACATCATGGGCCTCAGTATCTTGGCTAACCGTGGGGAATGTGCAGGGTTTTATAAAGGCGCAGGGTTTTGTAAAGGCACAGGGGTTAATAAAGACGCAGGGTTCTATAAAGGCACAGGGTTCTATAAAGGCGCAGGGTTATATAAAGGCACAGGGTTCTATACAGGCACAGGGTTCTATAAAGGCACAGGGTTCTATAACGGCACAGGGTTATATAAAGGCGCAGGGTTATATAAAGGCGCAGGGTTATATAAAGGCACAGGGTTATATAAAGGCACAGTGTTTTATAAAGGCACAGGGTTCTATAAAGGCACAGGGTTCTATAAAGGCGCAGGGTTATATAAACGCACAGTGTTTTATAAAGGCACAGGGTTCTATAAAGGCACAGGGTTCTATAAGGGCGCAGGGTTATATAAAGGCACAGTGTTTTATAAAGGCACAGGTTTCTATAAAGGCGCAGGGTTCTATAAAGGTGCAGGGTTATATAAAGGGTCCGCAAGTGTTTAGAGTACTTAAACACAAACACCTCATGTACACAACTAGGGAGAGGTAGTGCCATGCAGCATAGGAGGAGTTAGTGCCATGCATAGTGCATGACACTACATCCTCCTGTGGAATTGGTCCGGTACGATCGGGGAGATACCACTCGCTCACATAATACCGCCGTAAGGTGACATCTTCGCGTTTCGTGTGGTTTGTGAGTAGCCCAATGGGGGGGGGGGGTGTGTTAGCAGGACGCAACGCATCGGCACAATAATTATGTGGATGTTCATGGGCGTCGGTAGTCGTTAAAAGGCTCCGATTGCTCGTTTGTCTCCCTATTCTACAAAGAAACAAACCTGCACATAAACCAATTACAAAGTGTGAACACTACTATTAAATATAGGAATAACTTACAGAAATACCTCAGAGTATACACATGCACTTAGCATTGAACATAAAGAAAGCAATCCACAGGCCGCTAGCCACTGACCGCGACATCGCGTTCTCTTTGATATCAACCGCATTGGCTGAATCAAAGAAGTATACAGGGCCGGATTGTACCGTACACTACCGACGCCTTGGTATGTGCGAACGAAGATCCGGCTGCAAAAGTTCGATATTGAAAATTTTATACTGAAGGATGCGTACGTAACTTCGACGACCGGCTGGCCCAGTTGGTAACGTGGCGGTTAGTCCGCGTGTTACGCCAGAGGTCGGGGGTTCGAATCCCGTCTCATGAATGTTTATCTACGTATTATAGATATTTCTATAATAAAAATCTTAAATTTATAAAATTTCTTAAATTTATAATAGTTTAAAATATATTTCCGTTGCCTAGGACCTAAAACACAAGACGTTACGGTACTTAGCACTTTTTTAAACTTATTGTTCTACACAGTTTACAATGAAACAATAATATCCACATATGAATTATATATAAACGTCGAGTTGATAATATCCCTTTTTGTAGTCGCTTAAAAGTGTTTGAAACGCGATGTTTCAATATATTTTAATTTTTCTTTATTAATTTTAATTGTTGGTGATTTCCAACGCAAGTGTGGTAAATTTTATAGCTGAATGCGCAGTATGCGGCCTCAATCCGGCCCCGCAAGTACGTCTGTCTGATTACTTGCTGTGTCTGTGTTGTGTCACGCATGTGTTGTGAAGTCTACCAACCAATTTTACTTTACTTGTAGTTTTGATTATTTTTGTGAGACTTTTTTATAAATGGATAAACGAGAAATATGAGCACCCCCTTCCAGTTAATGGGCCATCACAAACTCACAAAATTTTATGTCATATGACACTTCATTATTGCGCTAACCGATTTTGGATGAACGCAATGACTATTTATTTGTGTGTGTGTGTGTGAGAGAGAGAGAGAGGGAGAGAGAGAAAGCGAGAGAGATGGAGAGAGAGATACATCGACAGGTAGCCGTCCATGAGTTTAGTCTCATCTATCTGTTAGGTGAGGTATGCATTCTGTAGTAATTATTATTATCTAAGGCATTACACCCTCGGGTGGGCCTAAGTCTGAACCAGTAATTTCCTCCATACCGACCTATTTTCGGCTTTCTCTTTGCATCTTTTGAGGATCGATAATAATAATAATAAACGTTATTTTATTTCATTTTTTTTTTATTTTAAATGCAATCTATAACGCTAAAATTGAATACAAGAAACAAAAACTGCTAAATATATTTTAGTGTCGAGGGTCGCTGTTACATGTATCACTCGCGTTACTAACTTGGACCTGCCGTCACGCCACACGTTAAATTCCGTCGATCAATGCAGGTTATAGGAGGCAACAAAAAATTCTCCATACACACTTAAATATACCTGTATTCATACGCTCCAAAATAATAGACCTCTTCTCTATCCGACGCAGCCGAGTTATAAGAACTTAATTATTCTCAGATTTTTGCACACAATTTTTGTATTTGCACACAAGTATTACTCTTTTGTTAATACCACAGGAGATGCGAGCATTACAATTTATTTAAGTAAACAATCTTGTACTTGGTGCGACCAGTAAAACCATTTGACGAAACGATAGTAATTGTTGTCATCTGAATAGTATCACGGTTGATGAGATACAGTCCGGTGAAAGACTACCAGACAGATTTGTACGAACAGAGTATTAATAGGGTCCCGTTTTTGCTCTTTGATTACGGAACACCAAAAAGCAAGCTTGTAGCGGAATAGTAAACGACGTATGGCATGGTTTTGCTACGATTCGTAGCACTCCCAAACTCACCAAAAAAAATAGCTTAGGCTTGATTACGTCACCAATGGCATAAACCCCACCATGGTTCAGGCCTTATCGTGGCGGTGGGGCTCAGTAGCCTGGGGTGATCCGAGACACCTTGGGCGAAGCCGATTGAACCGAGAGGGATGCTTTATGCACCCCTCTTATAAGAAGAGGGGGCTAAACAGCGGGTGAAGGATCGCTCTTTGTATCCCTCTTATAAGAAGAGGGGACAAAAAAGCAACTGGAGGAAGCGATTTTGCGCACGGGGCAAGGAGCGAGGAAGGGAACCTCACCCCATTGCACTATCCCAAAGTCGGTGGGGCTGTCATCTGGTGCGGGACAACCCCATCAGTGGAGGTGGCGTCGGTCCCTTCGTGGTGTGACTTGCCGTCGAGGTGCCCTGATGATTTACTGTTCCCGGGCACCTCACTAAAGGCGGCACTGGTGGCACTCGCAGTGATTTTTGTGGGAATTCGGCACTATATAATGTGCCGCGAGCCCCACACACCACTGGACCGCACCCAGGGCCAGAGAAGGCGCGTAAACGCGATTCCCCGCAACAAAAAAAATCAATGGCATAAAAATGGCTGTCAGTGTTTGCCTATATTTTATCTTTTTTTTCCAAACTGATACAATATGTCATGTTAAATTATCAAAAAAAAAAAACCCCCACTTATAAAAACACATAGCTATCGAGCAATTAAAGCATTCGGTTAATACTGTAACATTGTGTTAAGTGATATTAATTACAAGTTAATGGCGTGGGCTTTGTATTGCCATTATAACTTGGCATTCTTGGCATTAGCCAATTCTAAATAATTAATAAATATAAATAACAACGAAAAAATCAAAACTGTTCAAATAACTTTTTTATATTTGTCTATATCTGCGGAATCTAGAATAAAAAGTAGGTGTTAAAAATTGTACAATGCCCATTTCGTAATATGGCGGTGAATGATCTTACTAGAACCAATCGCCTCTGTGGTGTAACGATGCGGGTGTCGCCTGTTAAGACCGTTAGCTGCGTGGGGTCCTAAGTTAGATTCCAGGTCAGACAACTATTATCTAAATGTTTCTCAGACTATTCTGAGCACGCATTACGTTGTCTGGGATTGGAATATGCCCAAAGCGGCCATTGGCATGCCGCCTATGACGTCATGGGCCCCCAGTACCTTGGCTAATCGTGGGTGTACACTTGTGTGTCTACTGGACTTACGAGCTGTGGATGTCCTAGCACACCTCTGCTTACCTCTTCGGGGATAATATGCGTGAAGTAAAGTAAAACATTATTATATTTTATTAATGTTAACACCTTAAAAAGGTTAACTTTTAAGGTGTTAATTGCCGAGGTGTTAATTTTTTAGGTAACCATTCCACTCACTTTATGTAGTCAACATTGTAGTGACGTTAATCACATCTACATTAAACCGGTTTATGACGGCATCACTTCCTTAAGCACATAAAGCCCGTACGTACCAGAATTCATGATTTAAAAACACTGCACATTTTGCAGGCTGTTTCCAAAGCAGGCAAATTGTTGAATGCATCGGAATGAATAGTTTAAAAATATTTCACAGTCCATTTTCATACCTATCATGTCATTTCGTTCGAACAAAAACACAGTGAGACGAGATTTTATCCTTATTTATTTAAATTAGGTCGAAGGAAGGGCACACTCTCATTAGCCATTTTACTTCAAAAAAACTAAAATTCCATTTCAACAGCATACGTTTATTTCAGTAGCCTCATTTCGACGGCCCAGAATAGGCCAGACTCTCGAAAGACCTCAAGCGGAGGTCGCGACCGCGAGCTCTGTAGATAACGTGTGCTGAATTAAATTGTGGCTCTAAAACGTTATTCATTAGCACCATCTCGTTAGTGTGGTTTTGAAATTTACTACTCGACAAAAAAAAATACATTTCACACTTTATATTTAACATAAATAATTTAAAAATATGTTTACTAAACAAGCTTATAAACTTTTATCCTCACATTAGTTTGCGGAAATATTAAATCTGACTGCGAAAAAAATATTCTGATGGGACTCTCGTTACCAAGATGAAGTGGCATTTCATGTGTTGAAATCTGACAAATCGTTTAGGCGATGGCAGGTAACATACAAATCTACATACATACAATACGCTTGAAAAACATTACACTCCTTCCAACGTCGGATAAAAAGAAGTAAAGTTTCCGGAATATTCTTTTCTAGGAGTTCGTATAGTTGGTAAATAATATGATAATATTCTTCGCGTGATCAGATATGTGATATTTTAATTCTTTGTCGTATTATTTGTTTATTGTCTCTATAGGGATACAACGAACATCCAGCACAGCACTTTAAAAAGTTCGTTGAGCTAAGGAATACCTGCGGAACACTAAATATACACTGCTCACTCTCCAGTGGCAATGGGTTGGTCGTACGCTCAATGGAACAGATGGCAGATTGATCTTCCATTCCAGATGGGAAGACGACCGCACAGTCGCTGGGATGGATGCGTGTCACATCAGATCGGTCATTTGGGCGTTAAAAGTCCTGTGCCCAACAGTAGAGCGGTACGGATTGATAATGATAAACCATTTGAAACCTATGAATTCAGATTTTTTTTGTGTCTCACAATGTATACGTGGCAACGGGCTAGTCACACACTCAGGTGAGCAGATGGTAAATGGGCCAGTAAAGTTATGGAGTGGATTTGGAATGAAATATGTGTTTATGGAAACGAAGTGTTGGTCGACCATTCACCTGATGGGAAAACGATCTCCGTGCAGTAACTGGTCCGGGAGAGAGCAGGAGAACGAGGCCTGTGTCCAGCAGTGGACCGACAGCGGCTGACACTGATGATGATGGATGTTTATCTTGTCATTGATGTGTTTGTTATTGCTATCGGAGGATCAGTTGAGTTATTTCATTATTCAACAGCCAACGTGTTACAGTTAATATGCGTCATCTTTTTTCACTCAGTTCCCCCCCTACGAATTTCAGGATTTTCTCGACTCGCCCACTCACGTGATACCGTGTTAAAGTAACAATGCCATGCTGTCGGCTGTTGTGTGTGAATTTTCGGTGGCACACTGAAGGGAAATGCGGAAGGCGACAGTCTGTCTAAGTCATTAGTTGTTGAAAGAGTCCTTTGCGCTGGATGATAATTAGGTAATCATCATCGGGCTGAAATAGTTACAAAAATACGTTTCTCCGTCGGATTTTTTTTGCTTTGTGCACTTAAAGTTAGCTTCATTCGCTTTATGCCATTATTTTTTGTATGTTTGATTGTTTAAGATTATGCGTACTTTACTCATTACAGTAAAACTATTTTCACGGATTTTATGGCGGTTTATTTAATTATTTAACTAGCTTATAACAATAAATTATCAGCAATAACCTGTCACATCTGCATATCCGACATCTCATGGTTTTTCTATATAGCATAAGGAGGCAAAAGAGCAATCGGAGCCTTTTGATGACCACCGACGCCTATGGACATTCGCATGTTTGTCACGCAGATGCTTCGCCCTGCTATCATCCCCCCAATGGGCCACTGGCTACTTACAAACCGCACGAAACGCGACAGTGGCGCTGTCTCTTTACGCCAATATCAAGTGAGCGAGAGGCACCTACTTTCCCGGTCGTGCCGGCCCAATTCCGTTGCACAGGAGGATGTAGTGTCATCTGTCACTGGAGGTTGCTGTAAAGCTTCTGAAACTTCGGGCTGGTTTAATAACTAAATAAACCGTGATATAAGCAGTAAATGTACTTTTATCGTAATGAGAAACTATATTCCCGATTTTAAATTCCGTAAAATAGCCAGAAGCTCATTGATATTCATTTGAGAGTTACATAAAGCTTCCACAAATGTCTAGAGCCGTGAATGTAAGCTTTTTAATTAAAGCGCGACAGCTTTTACATTTTTTGCGACACAAAGTTTTGCCTGTTTAACGCTAGAGGCGTTTATCAAACAAAAAAATATGCATGAAATTGAACTGGAACTAAAAGGCACAGCTCAATAATCGTTTAACTTACACCCTTTTCAATCGGGGCATGGTAAGCCATGTAACAAAAAATGGAATTCCACAAGGTTTTAACCAGTGCCCATTTTCTTCTTCATCTTTTTGAACATAGAAATAAAATCTGTCATTAAATATCATGCAAATAGAATTAGCAAACTAAATACATTTCTTATAAAATACACCAAAGTTAGAGGAGCTCGCCCGCATTTACTAAGGAATGCTAAGCTAGACTAGAATTATATTCTAGACCATGCTCTAGGATTTTAGGTTTCTAATTTCAACGCTTAATAAAATGAAAACAGCTACAAAATGGTTAATTTTTAAGGTAGATGATCACACAATTGTAGCTACAACTTTAATTAATTATCTATGTTATTCTAAAATATTTGGTTTCAGCATAAGATGAAGCTTTCTTATTGAATTGGACCTACTAGTAATGATATTACTGCTATTATATTTCAGAAATGATAAATGAAGGCATGAATTGATCCTGTTGATAAAGCACTTATATAAAATTAGATATATATTCTACGATTTAATCGTTAACATCGAGCACTCGACTGTTACAAGCTTATCATTATCATCAGTATTTGCTGTAAAATTATTTTAGGTTTTTATTATATATGCGACTTCATATGACCGACGGCAGAATTCAAAATCGTTTGAAGGAAAATGGAGGTGGATTAAGAGAGGTATTTTTTTAATTTTTTAATTATAATTAATAGAAAATACTGGCATAATATGCTGGAAAATTTACTTCATCCCTGAAAACACGCAACACGACCGAGTTCCTTCCTGACTACGAATCATCAAAAATTTGTACAAATTAACTGATAATTTGCGCGGAACCGAGGCAGATTATAAAAAAAATATGTTAGCGAATAATTTTCAAAATACCAAATCAAACGTATGAACGAATTCCCTCAACGAAACAAAATTTTAAAAAGTTTATTTTAAGCTTTCACGGTCACTTTCAAGTACGTAATCGCGTACTATTTTAATCGAAGTGCTTATATCGACTCTCGACGTTTCGGCCGTAATCAAACGAACACGACTAGACTAGTCTTCACATTATTCCTACTATCTACTCATGACCACGGTCGTTGCACTAGAGTCGGAACGTCGAGTGTAAATAATTCTTTTGTTAAGTTTACGAAAATCACAGCTGATGAGCGGGGCACCCAGTGAAACAGGTCACCAATATAACCCCCCCGGGGATATATTGGCCCATGCTATTAACCTGTAAGCGTATTTTGTTAGAGAGCCTCGTGATAAACATGTTTGACGACATATTGTGATGGTTCGAGTCCTGGGTCAAACAAAAAATATTGATGTGATTTTTTATTTTAATAAAAGTCTAAATTCGGGAGGTTGTATGCCACACACAGAAAATTTAACCTGTCAGGCCTAATGCTGATTACTTCCTTATCGTGTGGAATTGCTTCCCCTTCTTAGATCAGGTTTAGTGTTGAGTTAAACATTTAGGGTTGATTTTGATTTAACGGAATAGGCAAATGTGGGAAGAGTATGTTTGCGCAGACGCACACACATGTGCAAAAGTGTCTTGCGCAAGCTAGTCTCTAGAGAGATGGCTGCCGTAGCAATTCGGCTAAGAGGTCGTTATTAACTATATTTTGCTATGGAATGAAACGAAAATTATAGGATGAGGTAGTGCCATGTTGCATAGGAAGAGGTAGTGCCATGTTGCATAGGAGGAGGTAGTGCCATGTTGCATAGGAGGAGGTAGTGCCATGTTACATAGGAGGAGGTAGTGCCATGTTGCATAGGAGGAGGTAGTGCCATGTTGCATAGGAGGAGGTAGTGCCATGTTGCATAGGAGGAGGTAGTGCCATGCACAGTGCATGACACTCATCCTCCTATGCAACGGAGTTGGGCCGGCACGACCGGGGAGGTACCTCTCGTTCACTTGATACCAGCGTAAAGTGACAGCGTCGCTATCGCGTTTCTTGCGGTTCGTGATTAGCCAGTGGCCCATTGGGTGGGGGGATTATAGATAAGTACTTGAATAAACTGCGATTGGATCCGTTAGGAGTTTTATTTTAATGTCTAACATTCGCATGAACTTAAAACGTGAAGAGAGTCGAAAAGTCACACTGGATCGATACCAGAATATACAGACTGTCTAGTGGGGTGCAAAGTCTCAATGAGGTGGTAGCCTAGATCATTTTGAGCTCAACATAGAGCACAGTGTGATAGTTTTTTTGTTCAATTTTTAATATTTTTTTTAAGACACTCCAAAACTTGAGAGTTAAGTGGTGCTAGTACTTTTGTAACAGTAAGGAGCATGTTTTTATGTTTCAATCTGCTTTAGGTTATGTCTGCCCTATCTTATTAAATTATTTTCAAGTATCTGTAATTCAGAAGACAAATATAGAGGCATTTGATGCCTAACTTTATTTTTTAAGACATAAAAAAAACTTATCTTTGGTTATTCAAATCATTTTAAAAACATGCTAGACTATTTCACTTTTATTTAAGGTATCATTCATGCAAGTAGATATCATATCTTCGGAGATAGGCTTCAACCTTAAATTTTTAGAAAAACAAAGAAGCAACGATTTAGTTACATTACCTACTTTTCAAGTATAATTATGTTTAAATTGACATAAAACATCTTATTTATCACTTAATTTTTAAGAGTGCACTCATCAATGGAACCGCATGCACCTCAGAACAAAAGCAAAGGGCTTCACACAAAGACAGGCGGCACGGCAGATGAGAGTCAAACACGTAAACTAGTTAATTAAAAACCATTTACTTCATCAGCTTATTATTTCTTTGGTCCAGTTCCAACCTCTGTTACGACTACACATTTTTTATTAAGCACCCTCTGTCCTTTAAAGTTTACCGTGTTAAGTTGTAGCAGCTGTGGGCGCTCCTTCACTTGTAATTTGGATTACATTGTAAAAAAAGAAGCTTACTAACGAAGAATACGCTGATATCATCTTCATGTATGGCAAAGCTGACGGCAATGGAACATTAACAAGAAGGATGTACCAAGAGCGCTTTCCAAACCGGAAGTTACCAAACGTGAGAGTGTTTTACAACGCGTTCCGTAGACTCTATGAAGTAGGAATAGCACGTACTGAACGTGGAGGGAACTAAGGACGTCATCGACCTGCTGTTGAGGAGGATATACTGAAAGCACTTGTCGAGGATCCGATTACAAGCATCAGAGCAGTAGCCCGCAATTTCAACGCTTCAAAGTGGAAAGTTTGGAATGTCATGCATCGTGCGGGAAAATATTCTTTCCACGGCACAGGAGTGCAAGGTCTGGAAGGACATCCCGCGCGAAGAATTTTAATTAACTCCGATATTGAAGACATAAGGTTTTTAAGAAGCATTTTTTGGACCGACGAATCCGAATTTTCGTGAGAAGCGACTACAAACTTCCATAACTTACATCAATGGGCTGATAAAGACAACAATCCACACTGGAGAAAGCAAATAATTTTCAAGGAAACTTTTCCGTTAATGTGTGGGCTGGAATAATAGGCAGTACTCTGATCGAACCTTATTTTTT
Organism: Eumaeus atala; assembly: GCA_017140195.1. Taxonomy (NCBI): domain Eukaryota; kingdom Metazoa; phylum Arthropoda; class Insecta; order Lepidoptera; family Lycaenidae; genus Eumaeus; species Eumaeus atala. Next base: position 277,260 of record JAFELO010000841.1, read on the forward strand.
GAGAGATAACTTAAATGGAAACAATTATCTCGAGTTTCTTGTCCGAACTCATGAAGCTCAGTTATTAGCACACGAAATGGCGATAATATTGCAGCACGCCCGATTTAACTTCTTTAGATTTTTTCGTTTGGGCGCGTGCAAAGGCGCTCATTTAACACCAAAGAAGAGTTAATACAAAAATACAAACAGCTTTCGAAACAATGAAGGACGAGGTAATATTGAAAATTACAACTACTGAAGATGGGAGGAGGGCTCACGCGTGTGCACGAAGTCGCGGCACTCACTTCGAACGTGAGTAAAAGAATAGTGTCTTGTATCAACGTAAATACAATCGTACTTGAAAAATAAATGATGACACTAAACTCGTTGTTTTATTGTTTTTCTAAAAAAATTACATTTTCTACCTTTGTTTGCTTTAAGTAGCCTATCTCCGAAGATTTAATATCTACTTGCATAAATGATGACCTTAAAAGTGGAATAGTCAAGCATGTTTTTAAAATGATTTGGACAACCAAGACAAGTTTTACTTTTTTAACGTCTTTCAAAAACTACATCATTCCAACTAAAAAATAAAAAATAAAGCTAAACTTAAATGCCTCTATTTTTTTCATCAGAAGGTTGAAGACAGAGATAATCTAATGCAGATTGAAACATAAAAACATGCCACTTACTGTTACAAAAGTGCCAGTACCACTTAACTGTCTAATTTTAGAGGTTCTTGAATAAAATTTTAAAAATTTATCAAAAGAAACTATCATGCTTTGCTCGAAGACATGTTGGGCTCAAGATGATCTAAATGACCTAGGCTCACCTCGTTGAGACTTTTCACCCCACTACCAAACAGCCTGTATTTTTCCAAAAAATTGGATGTCTGCAAGTCGGTTTACGGATGATAACATTTTACTTGCTCTAATTGACCCGTGAACGCATCACTCGAAAGAAAGGGGCGACTTTCTCACATGCTTGCAGTCATTTTTTTCTTGCATGCAAGAAGCATTATCGGTGTACAAGACGTTAGCTCGTCGAAAACATCCCTTGGGGAACCGGAATACATTTTAAGCCAGTGACACCCAGGGGCAGACTAAAAGGACACATCTAAAAAAATCCGCACTGTTTAAACTGTGATTAGAGTGTGGTTAACCGCAAGTACCTACCGAGGGCCGGTCACCGGCGACCGCCGCCGCCCAGATTAATCTTTTACATGCTCGGTTTAATTTCCCCTCAGGAGTCATTGCAATGACTAAATGTCACTGCTACAATCTCAAGTAGTTTTAGGGTTCCTTGCCTCGGAAAAAAGCAGAACCTGTAATTGTTAATCGATACAACTGCAAAGTGACAGCTGTTCTGACGTGTTTGGTGCGATGTTTGACGAGGGCAACGTTTTGGCAAGTGTTTATTGGTAGCGTGAGTCACTAAAAGGTCCAAAAGCTTTGACTACTTTTTTGCCCCCTTATAGCATACTAATGCGCTATACTTAGGATTTTCTTTATAGACATACTAGATATGCCCCGTGTTTTCACCCGAGTAGCCTATTCCTAGGAGCCATTTGTTTTTGGAGCCTACCCATTATAAAAGGATTTAAGGCGCAAAATAAATTATAAAAAGTGAGAAGTAAAATAGTGCGATACAGTACAGTACAGTACGAGCCACTTCGTTCGTCCTTAACCACACATTCGTTCTTAAGGAGGAGAAAGTTCCAGTTCTAAAATAGAGGAGACAGTTATTTGGGGACACAAAACCATTTTATCTTATTTTAGCAGTTCTATATCTGTCCCAAATTCCCCCGGTTCCGTAGATTTTGCGTGAAAGAGGAAATATTAACTATCACAATAGCTACTAGTAGTAGCAGTGGGCCTGGGAAAGATTGCTTCAAAGCAGTCAAAACTTTTGTTACTGCTCTGTCTTCTTTGGTGATGTTTTATTTTCGTGTTGCACACGTATTGCAATATCTTTTAAGGGTACAATAAATGGTATTTTTATTGTATTGTATTTGTCCTAGAAGAAAATATATAGCGGTTGCATTACACTTATGATTTATCTCATTTGGTGCGCGATTATTCTAGATAGTTCCAGCTTTGGGCTCGATTCCAAATTGAGAATGATGTCGGTCTGGACGTGGAGGAGAGCCAACTTATATAAAATGTTGTCTGCTTGATAACGATAAGGATAGATTGGAAGTTCCGACAAACCAATTGTTAAAACTTCAATTATATTATTCGATTTCTTAGGTTTACAGAAATACCATGGTCAATCCAACCGTGGCTGTATAGCTTCGGAAACGTCGGGATTGTAAAATACTTAATAAACCGCAATAAAATCCATTCTTAGAGAGTATCCAGAGGTAAACATTATTTTGTTTGATTAACTGTTGTTATTAATAAGCTGTCCTGGCAGACGTTATCCTGTCACAATTGCAGTATCGTAGTCGCGGTCATGTTAGCGGCGGTAGTGTCAAACACACAACCTTATTCTGTAAAGTGGAGGTTTTCCAATCTGTATTCAATGATTCCCGTATCATTTTTCAAATATGTTGGCAATAACATGGCGAACGTAAAAATCAAATAATAATTTATTAATAATATTAAATAACGACATCTACTTTGTCTTTCCGGCGGCTGTCGTTTTGCTTTTATTCGTGCAATGCCGGGTCGCAATTTTGGAAGTTATACTTCTTGTCAGGACGAACGAAAGCGAACGAACCTTTTTTTAACGAAGCGAAAAACATACACCCTGATGTTGGCTATAGTCAACACTTCAGTTTTTTTTTCATGTTACGCCAAAGAAGTATGAAGTATCACTTCTAACGCATGTACAGACAAGTTTACTCACACTTTTCTATTAAAATTTATTAATTCAGAAAACTAAAGATATAGTTGATTGAATGTATCGTCACTTCTTATGGAAATTCATGTTAACACTTGAATAAATAAATAAACTTTATATAATATTTCCACAATTATTTATTTTCAATTTGCATATACGAATGGTTTCGAATTATCATCATCAGCTACCACAATACATCCAATCAACTATACTTATAGGTTCTATCGTTTGCACTTCAACTGTTCAATGTAGATTTGTATTATTTAAACTTTTCACTAGTCTATGTATAAAAGAGTTATAAACGACTTAAGATTTTTGACGTCTTTTAAATCGATTACGCTGGCTGCATGTAGAAGAAAGTGTATCGTCAGAGTAATTCTACGAGTAGGTAATGTTTGGGATGGGTAAACCTGCGAGGCGTAACAAGTAGTCCGTCTTACTCTTTCGGGTTATGCGTTCACAGACCAATCAGATTTCTCTAATTGATTATCATGTAAAATTATATCAGTTGTAGACCTGCTTAAGGACAACGAGATTTTTGTGTGATTAAAAATTTAAATAGAACTGGACTGGTTTACTCCTTTGGACATTTCTATAGATCGATGTACGTCTTACGCGATTTTACACGGCATAATTAGTATTTCGTGCACAAAGGATCCAAACGGTACGTACGTCTGTCCTTTTGTCGGTCTGTCAGTCACCAGGATGTATCTCGTGAACCGTGATAGTCACTTGAAATTGACGAAACGACTAAATACCATAAACATTAATGGCACATCCTAAAAAATATGCAAACATAATAAGTTTTGTAATGGACATCAATTCCTATGTGATAATGAACAAATCTCAGTTCACAGTTGTGTGGTAACGGCTTATGTACCCACACAAAGCCTGCTTCGGACACTGCACTGTAATTACCGACAAAGTATTTTATCTGCACTATTCCGATCATGTGAATCCTTTCAATGAGAAGAAATATTGTATAACATCTAAACCAGCTGGGAGCCGCAGTTTCCAGCTGGGAGCCGCAGTTTCCAGCTGGGAGCCGCAGTTTCCAGCTGGGAGCCGCAGTTTCCAGCGGGGACTCAAAAGCACACAGACAACTGTAACGCTTTCAGAATTACTTCTGTAATACTTAGAAACTTTCTTTTTGTACCCTTTTAAAAATATTTCTACAGTCTTATGTTGTGTGTGTGTGTGTGTGTGTGTGTGTGTGTGTGTGTGTGTGTGTGTGTGTGTGTGTGTGTGTATGTGTGTGCTTGTTTAATTCACTGTTTGTGCAGTTTATTTGCCTAAAGAGAAAGTGTCAGCAGGAGAGACAATCTTTTATCCACATTATATACTTATAAACAGTTACTTCTGAAAACAGAAATTAAAAACAGTGTAGTGTTTTGTCCGTTACTGCTAAAGTCCTTGGTCACAAAATAATTTTATTATAGCCCTCAATTTGGCCAGAGTTTTTCTCGTGTTTTAAAGTTCACATCATAATCCATTCAGCCACTTTCACGGAATATGAGGCCAAATGTACGGTGAAAGAGAATATCTAGAAACAGTTGGAACATGTTCTGCTAAAAATGTTACCCAAGTGTCCCCAGAGATATTTTAGAAGTTACAATTCCTAACGCGCGTTAGGGAAATACTACGAGAGTAAACATATACGATGCGCGCGCACACCGTCACGAAATTACCGCCACTCTGGAGTTAGGTATAGTGAACATTTCATTTTTCTCTCGTTACGCCAGTTAAGTATAACTACTAAATAATTACACACACAAAATCTTTCCGGTGTCTTTCACTCACTAACTATCGACCCGCTTTAATTTTTTTTCTTTTTTGTCGGACCTGAACTCTCGCTGCGGAAACGCAGATAAATCCAATACATCTTCATCGAATTGCCACGAGTCGAACGACATGAGACGGCTTGGGCTCGACAAGTGGCCCGATCCACCTTCCACTTTATTACACCTTTGTGTATACCGACACGAGCGGTTGGCTCGGTTGGTAACGTGGCGGATAGTCCGCGTGTTACGCCAGAGGTCGCGGGTTTGAATCCTTATATGTATTTCTATAATAAAAATCTTAAATATATAAAATTTCTTAGATTTATTGAAAATCTTAAATATATTTCCGTTGTTCTGTACCTGTAACACAAGTCCTTACGGTACTTACCACAGAACTGGGCTAACGTGGTGTGATAAGTCCACAGATATTATTATTATTCATATGTTAATTATTAATTTCGTACACGGGTGAAATTAGGTTTTTGATCTTTACGCACACTTCACGTGTAGAGTGAGCTGGAGAATGCGCGATGAGAGCTTTACAAAACTGAAAAGGACGCTAAATATGAAAGGGAGTATAAGCTTTTTCCCCAAGCCGGTGGCCACATTTGGTGATGACATAGGGCAGTTTTTAATTTATTATAAAACCAGCAACGTCCTACTGTTTGACATGCATAAAGTCCACCTTCCTAAATGGTACTACAGATTGTATTCGTTCAGTAGTTTTCGTGAGAAAGAACACAAACATACATAGTCCCACAAACTCTCGTATTTAATGTATTATTTGGCTGCAACGCAGCAATGGCACTCACTAACTCTTATATAAACGAAAGCATAACTGAGAAATCCACATTTCAGACCAAAGGTGCATCGGTTCACCATCTGTTTGTGCATGTTCTTTTATAGAACAGGGGGCAAGCGAGCAAGCTGAGCTTTTTTACCACTACCGACACCTATGAACATCCACATGATTACCATGCCGATGCGTTGCCCTCCTATCCCCGCCCCCACCATGGACCACCGGGTACTCACAAACCGCACGGAACGCGACGCGGTATTATGTAATATCCAGGAGGATGTAGTGTCATGCAACGCGCATGGCACTACCTGCTCCTATGCATCATGGTACTAACTCTGCCTAAATGTGAAGTCGGTAGTTATTTTAAAATTATTTTATAGTATAGAGGGCAAACGAGCATTCGGACTCCGCTTTTTTCACCGCATTATTGTTGTCGTGCGAATGCGTTGCCCTCCTGTGTTCCTTTCCTTCAATAGGCTACCGGCCACTACTCTCAAACTACACGAAACACGATAGCATAGCTGTCACTTAACGTTGGTATGATGTAAGCTAGAGGTATCTCCTGGATCGTTCGGGTCCAATTCCGCTACAATGCAGCATTGCACTACCTCTTACAAAGTAAGCCTACATTGTACGTACTATAGATTAGTCAAACATCTGCATTGCATTTGCTTTAAACTAAAATGTCTACTTTGTGTCTGTACAAATGTGACTCTTGGAGAAAACCCTCATAGGTACCGCGATGATAGAGAATTGAGTTCTATACTTTGGTCTTAAGGCATTGTTTGCGTTGTACCGGCCTGGCCTACAATTGAAACAAGAAGTTTCGCCTTCGAAGTTGGTGATATAGGTCACAAGGTGTAGGGTTCGGTGGGGTCAGCACGATCGGGGAGCGACCTATCGCTCATATGACACCGACGCTGTGACAACTATGCCGTCGCGTTTCGTCAACTATGTGAGTAGCCGGTGGCCTAAGAAAGTAAGAGGTAAGGAGGGCAACTCATCTTTGTGACAACAATAAATCGGATGTCTATGGGCGTCGTTACCCGTGTCAAGGTTTCCACTTCCCGTATGCCTCCAATCTATATATAATAATACCTTTGCCGGTTTTCCATTCTATTGTTTCATTGCAATTCTACTTTCATTACATTCTGTTTTTGTGCTTCCGAAAATATGAAGGCATAGATAGAATAAAATTGTAGTTCCTAAGATAGTACTAACAAAACATTTTAGATTGTTGCAGAGCAATTGAATGTCCTAACACGACCATCTCTATAATAGAGACTAGCAGTCCGCCCCGGCTTCGCAGGGATAATTTGTTGTTCTCCACAGGTATTAAAGTATTCTAACGGTAAAATATTATCATATCGACTCGAGGGTAATTGTGCGTACTGCTTAGATTTTGTTACAATCACTAACTTACAATCCAACTGGTTTTAATTTATTTTAATGTGTCCAGTATTTCTCGCATCATCAGACGAAACTAACACCACATCATACATACATATTATGCGTACGGCTAAAAATGCATTACCCAAACGGCCTGTTATACCTTTATATCCATCTCAGAATATCGTAAAATACTTTTGTGTGCGGTCACTTCTACGGCGATATTGTATATAGCTCTATGGCTTGTCGCTGGCAGCGATATATGTGTGCCCTGCGATGTATGTGTGCAGTAAGATTAATAGTCCGCTCAATGAACTGCTCGTTTGCTGTAGCGGCTACTGCGATGTTTGGACTAAATACTGTTTTACCCATAGTCCCCGTACTATTATCCGCAAACCAACATTTTTCCGTATAAATACTAGGATTATTTAATCGAATTGGATTTTTTGTATTCTATAGAGTGTATATCAATTGTGGACTGAGTAGTGAGTAATTTGTAATAATAATAATAATATAAAGGCACGAGAATTTGACTTATAAGATAGTAAATATGATATCTGTGATCTTTTCACACCACGATAGCCAAGTCCTGTGCTAAGTACCGTGAGGAGTTGTGTTACAGGCGAACGGAAATTTATTTAATATTTTTTATAAATTTATATTAAGGATTTTTACTATAGAAATACATACAATACATATATAAACATCCATGATCGATGCGGGATTTAAAAAATTACGCCAGAGGAGTGACCTCTGGCGTAATTTTTACGTGGGGGATAACCCAGCTGAACCGGAGCGTCCTAAAACTTTAAGGGGTTTCCTTTATGCTATGGATGTAGTAGAGATCGGGGAGGTAACTCTCACTTACATGATACCATCGCGTAGGGATGCTTACTTATCGCGTTTTGTGCAGCTTGTGAATAACCGGTGGCCAATTGAAGGGATGGGATGAAGGAAGGTAATGCGCACAACCGTTAATGCCTCCGCACCGCATGTATACAGATGTTGATTTGAGATAGATACCTCACGCATACGTAACTTACATACTCAAAAGACACTACCCTTATTCTGCCGCAGTTGGAGAAATAATATAACACGCTAAAAATAATGAAGGAGACAATCGTTTGGCTATAAAATAAAAAAAAATCGAGTGTGCACCGCCCGTTATTCAACTGCAAGTTCGTTATTTTACTGTGCAAAGACTTGGCAATTAGTCAGTTTCCCCAAACAGCCTTTTATTGGCACAATTTAAGCTTTGTGTGTTCGATGTTTAAAAAGTTTTAAATATAGAACAATATATTTTTAGTGGAGAGAGGAAATACGACAAATGGCCAGTGTTTCATAAAAGTGGATCCATTTATGTGTCAACGTGTCCAATATAGTGATGAGAATGTTCAGCCACAGTCGGGATAACCAAAATGTTATGAGGATTTTTCAATATCTAATAATGGTCCGGAGTCGGGAAGTTGGCGGTGCTACACACCTGTATGTCAGAGAGCACACACCTGTATGTCAGAGAGCACACACCTGTATGTTAGAGAGCACACACCTGTATGTTAGAGAGCACACACCTGTATGTCAGAGAGCACACACCTGTATGTTAAAGAGCACACACCGGTATGTTAGAGAGCACACACCTGTATGTCAGAGAGCACACACCTGTATGTTAGAGAGCACACACCTGTATGTTAGAGAGCACACGCCTGTATGTTAGAGAGCACACACCTGTATGTCAGAGAGCACCCTAAGCCGTCGGTCATTGTCCTAATTTCTCTCCAGTCGTGTCGGACTGCCGTCCCATCGGAATACTCGGCGTGCGAACATGTGCACTATAATATGTCCTGCGCAGCTCGTGTCTACAGAAATGGCCGCCGTGGCCGAAACCCGGATCGGACGACATTATTTATTTGTCGAATTGTAAATCGTAAAGATTTATATATATCACTGAAGTTCGGCTACAAAAATCTATCTTAGCCGAAATTTGCACGTCAGGATCTTATTATACGAGGGTGGATATTAAAGTTCTAAGCCCGACCAAGAAAATGAAAGAAAAGTGGATCTAAATTTATTTTTATTTTTCGACATAGTCTCCATCTAGTTCAACACACTTCTTCCACCTGACCTGCAACTTGTTTATCCCCTCGAAAAAAAAAAAGATTCCGGAAGGCCGGCGAAATAATCGTTTACTGCGACTATCACCTCATCTTTGGTCGAAAATTTCGAGCCACCCAAATGCTTTTTTTAAATTTGGAAATAAATCATAATCCGAGGGGGCCCAAACCCGGCGAATAAGGTGGGTGGGGCAGCAATTCGTAGCCACAATCATGGATTACAGACATTGTTTCAACTGAAGTGTGAACACGTGCATTGTCTTGATGAAACAAAACTTTCTTACGCTTTTTCTTTTATTTCTTCCCGGAGTCTCCGTGAAAGGTTACAATAATAACTAGAATTTATAGTTTGACCTTTCGGTAAATAATCTACAAAAATAATCCCCTTCGAATACAAAAAAACAGATGCCATGACTTTATTAGTCGACAAAACGACCTTAGCCTTTTTCGGTGTAGGAGAGTGATCTTTTCCACTGTTTGGATTGTTGCTTTGATTCAGGAGTCTGGTGGTGAGCCCAGCTTTCATCCGTGGTAACAAATCTAGACAAAAAGTCCTCGGGATCAGTCTCAAAAAGTTCCAAATAGTGTCGCGAAATTGTGTATCGAACTTGTTTTTGTTCAGCTGAAAGCAACCTTCCCGAGTTTGCTCCCAGCGAGCAGAAACCTTATGGAACTCCAACTCTTCCGTTATTATGTGTTGCACCCGGCCATAACTAATGTTTGTTATCTCAGCTATCTTACCAATGGTCAAACGTCGGTCACCCAGTACGAGATCCCAAATTTTATCGATGTTTTCTTTCGTGGTAGAGGATGTAGGCCTTCCACTCCTAGGATCATCTTTAATGCTCTCACGACCGCGCTTTAGCTCAGCTACCCACTTCTTGACACAGCAGATATATTCTCCGCCAACAACTACTATTATTTATGTGTTTAGATAGCTAGCATTACCCTCGAATTTCACTCGCGTAACTCTGGTCCTATTATTAGTCGTAGCGTCATGGCTAGTCTTCCTCGATAAATGGACTATTCAATACAAAAGTACATTCTCTATTAGGGCTTGCTCTTGTCTCGTGCTCTAGTACCTGAGATTAGCGCGTCCAAACAAACAAACAAACACTTCATGTTTATATTATTAGTGTAGATACTATTATTGGCACGCAAGAGCTATCATTATCATATCAATAGAATGTTGTAAGGTTACTACTAAGATATCGTTTTTTACGAGGGCACATAAAACCTTATACTCGGAATCATTTCGTTGGCAGCCAAATTACGTGCAACCTTGGCGTTGTATATAATATTTGGAAATAAATTAGTAGTAATACATGGACTTTGTAAGAGGTAGTGCCATGCTGCATTGCAGCTGAATTGGCCGGCGTGGCCGGGGGGGGGGGGGACGAGTATGCTGTTTCGTGTTTTTTGTGAATAGGCGGTACTTTTCAATCTTGGAAACAGAACGAATTGAAAGAAAAATCAAACGAATTAGAAAATTCTAAATAGAAATACGCGAGAGAAATTTATTTGATTTTGGAATTCTAAATCTAACCAAATTGTTCAAAATATATGTATGTCCGAACGTAAGGTCATATCTGACGACCTAATAATAATAATTTGTGTGAGCAGGGACAGGAACGAAACATACACATTGTGTTACCGACTTTAACAATAACTTATTTTTCAAAACGTTTTTTTTTTCGTAGGATAGGGGAGCAAACGAGAAATCCTTTTTACGACTATCGAGACCCATGAACATCCACATAACTACTACGCCGATGTGTTGCCCCACCCCCAAATGGGCCACCAGCTACTCACCAACCACACGTAACGCGACACTAAAGATGTCATTTTACGGCGATATTATGTGAGCGAGAGGTATGCATCCTATCCTCCTGGAGGTAGTGTCATGTAGTATGCATGACACTACCTCCTGTGCAGCATGGCACTATCTCATCAGAAAATCTTCTAATCACTAATCTTCCTAAATTTTATAATCTAATACTTGCCTTAGTACTTGGTCATTTTAATTTAAACTTATAATGTGGCGTTACTTCTGAAATCAGTTAACTTGGATTTCGAAACATAGAAGATAAACGATTTCATAATAAAATATCATTCCAAAGAATCTGTCATTGTACACAAAAATATTTTTCTGCAGTCATCCTTACGCGCGTGAATTCAACCTGTATTTACAAACTGCATAACCTGACATGTGGCATCTTTTATACGGACGTTTTCACTGTGTATCTTGGTATTAGTGTTAATAAACACATATTTACTGCAGTATTCATTTATGAAACCTTATTTATATCATTAAAACCTCTTTCCTTGCTCACTTGTAAACTTTACACAAGTCATAATAACGTACAAGTGTCAAGCTTTGACGGATCGAAAACAATTGTGAAGTTGATGAGTTTTATTTAATGTTTGTCTGTAAAATCATACATTAACATACTAACTCGACTGTTCTGCGGCGGGTTTATTAAGCAGCGCGGCTTTAACACATGGATTCAGGTGGGGGATTAGGTTGTTAGTTGTTGCGATACTTGCGACAATACTTAGGTACTGATAACTAATGCATGTATAATCTGTTTTTATAGTATAGCGTAGACAAGCAATGCCAAGCATGCCGCAGGGCATTACCTCTTACTGAATATGTATACAAATCTAATATCCGGTACCTGGCCCATTAGAGAGGAGGAAAGACGAGACTTCGCAATTATGCGGATGTTTATGGACGTCAGTAATCATCAAAAGACTTAAGACTGATGGTTTGTCCCACTTTAATGGAAGAGAAACACGTGAAAAATAACGTCCGGGCCTCGGCTCTTCGATAGCAAGTGGTCTATGAGATTCACTCATAGCTCCACACTCGTTCTTCACCGCATGCGTCACCGTCAGTAAGACGAGAGAATATCAAACATATAGATTTTACGTACAATATATACAAACCAACTTTAGTAATAATAATAATAATAATAATAATATCTTTGGACTTGTCACACCAAGTTAGCCTAGACTTTTTTTGTTGACGCGAGGAAACGCATTTACGCGCCTTCACCGGCACTGGGTGTTGTCCAGTGGTGTGTGGGACTCTGCTGAATATTCACAAAAACCACCGTAAGCGCCATCAGTGCCGCCCTTGGTGAGGTGCCCCGGAACAACAATCATCATGGTACCTCGACGGCTAGTCAGCCCCCTGAGGGACCAACTCCGGCTCCACTGATGGGGTTGCCCAGCACTACAGGACAACTCCGGTGGAGTTGTCCTGTAGACCGTGCAATGGGGTGAGGTTCCCATCCTCGCCCCTTAACCCGTGCGCAAAAGCGCCAACTCCTATTGCTGTTAGGTCCCCTCTGATCTTCAAGCCCCCTCTTCTTATAAGAGGGGTGCGAAGATCCCCCTCGATTCAATTGGCTTCGCCTGGGTTC
>JAFELO010000841.1:289828-418671 GCA_017140195.1 Eumaeus atala
CGTTTATCTGCTTATTTATTCGCTATTCCATTGCAAACTTTAACAATCTGTCAAGAAAAACCCGGTTAGGTTGTAGGCTACAGAAAAAAATGGTTAAAATAGATTTTACGCGACTGACACTGCGGGGCACAGCTAGTGTACCAAGTCTTACATCTTGGTAACTTACAGCTGTGTCACAGAAGGAACACAATTATGGTCGAAGTTAGTTTCATGTAAAACGAGCGAATTCCATACAAATGTAAATTTGAAAACTTTTTCATGTTGTCATGCTAGTTATGCCGGTGGTTGCAGTTGTCAATGCAAGTAAAAAATATACTTTAACCCGTAAAGTCACAAAATAAAAAAGTAAAGTCATTGTGAAAAACATGAATAGGCAAAGTACTTCCGACAGACTCGAGGCATTCCAAAATATTTATCGTTAAAACTAAAATATGGATAGTTTAAACATTTGAAGTGAATAATGCATATCCGTCTTCTTTGGGACAAGTTTGAGAGGATTTATATTTCGAGGAAATATTTCCCTCCTGGAAATATGTCTAGCGGGAGAGTACATAAGAATGAGTTTTACAGCTCCATTATTAATAATACTAGGGGCAAATGTAGTCTAGTTATAACAATATTCAACTACATTGTCGTGGTGGCGGTTTCAAATCCTAGCCAAGGTTTGTATATAAGGTGTGATTAGAATTTCTCAATCTCTTATCGGAATTAAGAAATTGGAGGCGTTAAACCGCCGTGCCTCGAAGAGCTCGTTAAGCCGTCGATTCTGCGCCAGATTTCTCCTCGGTTGTGTTGGACTGCTGTCTCATGGGAATAGAGTGAGGGAATACATCTAGCTCACTTGATACTGCCGTAAAGTGGCAGCTATGCTGTCGCATTTCGCACAGTTTGTTAGTCGCCGGTGGCCCGCTGGAGTGGAGGAGAAAAAGAGGTCAACGCATGTGCATGACAGAGGTTCAGATGTCTATAGTCGGTAGTTGTCAGGAGTCTCCGATTGCTCGTTTGACCCATATAAAAATAAAACAAATGTTATATGCATTTTTGCAGTACTCTCGTCCAAACTCATTGGAAATTTTACAGTCTTATTTGCCAAAACTGTATTTACGACACTTTAAAACTAAAATCGTTTTGAAACTGGAGCGGGAAAATTTATTAGAAAATTGGCTCCCGAATATCGAAGCCATTTTTTTACAATTAATAACTTCTCAAGAACGCGATAAATTGCGTTCCAATTAGTTTCTATATATATTTACAGTATAGAATCTTTTGCCGTTTAATTTAATCAAATATTATGACTTTTCGAGCTTCAGAGCCGCGGCAAAAGACATTACATATATTATTTCCCCGATCCTTTTCTAATGTAGGCAATGCATACACAATTGGATCAAATAATATAAAATCTTTCATATCAATCTTTACAGGATTTCCACACCTCGCCGAGATCGACGGCATTGATTTGTCGAATTACATTCGTGATCCCAATTCTCACAATCCCTTCGTGTATATACACAAAAGAACCCTTAAGAGATCTAACCGTTTATGTGACGAAGAAAAAAGATCTAAAGTACGTCATACTGGCCAGCAGTTTGATTATGAGCAAGTATCTAAAGATACACGTAAGGTCAACGTGATCAGAAGCGAGCATGACCCTATCACGGAGCACACCATAAAGTTTGCCAAAGATATTATTCCCATGTCAATTCCTCCTAAAGCTAACGACGATAATGTTTATTACACAATTAAATCAATGAAAAAGTCAAAAACAGATCATAGATTATGTAAATGTACTGTAAATTGTGTTAAAGAAACACATCAAATACTAAAAGATAAGACTTTAAAGGCAAAGACGAAAGCCAAGAGGAATATTAGTTCGACAGAAACGATAAGCCAATCATCTGAGAATACTAATACTGTTGATGATACCAATAATCAAACTTTGAGTGAACTCTCTGACGTATCAGAGCATTCGAAGATAAAAGAATATGCTTCGGGGTGTAGAAGTGAAACAAATAGACTCATACCTTCTGAGTCATTTGAAGCAATAGCAGACCAATATTGCGATGCTGGTAAAATAAAAATTCACATCATGAATGACAAAGAAAAGAATATATTTTACGAAAAGATTCGTTTACCTCTTGTCAAGGCTATCGAAGACAGCTTATCACAATTTTGCACCAACGAGATTGGCAAAGAATTGATTTCAGTCAAAGCGAAAATAGAAAGTTACTCGAGTAAATTGGATATAATCCTTGAAAGGTTGATTAAAATTGAGAAAAAGTTAGATCAAGATGTCCCTGATCATGAAATTCCAGTGAAGAGGGTACGAACTAAGAAAACATCTAAGTTAGAAGAATTAGAAGCGGACGTAGGAGCGATAATCACAAATCGCAGTTCTGATGGAGATTCCCGCACTAGTAAGAGAAGGCAACAGATAACAGAACCCATGTCTATACAAAACATTGACGATGAGGTAGGTGGAGGCGAGGTTTCAGATAGCTTAAAAGAGTCTCCATCATGTGTTGGGATTAAGCCAGCAAAGACCCACAGGATACCAGCCAGATTTTGTTGGACAGATGCTAAAATAAACTAAATTGTAAGTTTTTCATACATTTTACACAGATTTGTAAAATAATTTTACGTAAGTAATTTTCAGGATTGTAGATTTTTATTTAGTAAAATAAATACAAGAACATTGGTTCATTTAAAGTCAAGTATCATTTCGTAACTACCGAAAGGGTTAACATAGTTTAAGTAACACGTTCCTTAAAAAGAATCATCAGTTGATAAACTGCTGACAAATGATATTTTAATGATTATATGACGCCCATAGACTGAAGTGTTACAGCATGCACATAGCTATGTTGCCCTTCTTCTATATCCCCCTCCAGTGGGCCATGGAAAACTCACAAAACGCACGCTCTGCGATAGCATTAATATCACTCCGGCAGTATAATATCAGCAAGTAATCGTACCTTCCCTGTCATGCTAGTTCAATTGGGCTGCAATTCAAGAAGGTTCTACTAGAACACTCACCAGTGCAAAATCTATACCAAGGTAGCTATTATTTTTACAAAATAAAAAATATACCAGTAAAAAAATAAGAAGTTAAAATATATATGACTCTTTATAGATTGTTGAAATCTAAGAATTAATTTTAGTTTCAGAGCTAAAATGATTTTAACTTTCCACGACAAACATTACCAATGGTGTGATCACACACTGATCTTGTCTGTCAAATATTTTGTGGTCATCAAACGATATATAGCTCACACCTTGCTGTAGACAAAAAATGTAGGTAAACAGCATCGAAAATACCACAATACACACAATGATTTTAGCTTCGCAAAAAAAAACCCACATTAAAGATGTACATAATGTCAATGAAAAAAAAATGTAAATACTAGAAATAAACATAAAAAAATCTCTTTCCTAAAATGTAGAATTTTTTATTTTTATCTCGCACAACACAACGCAGTGTACAAGACCATACCCTAAATGGACATATTACATTGGACTTTGCTTGAAGTATCAACTCTGCACTGTTTTAAAAGGTTTACGGGCACACACAATGTATCGTGATTCATAATACCTTAGAAGTAATTTGGCAAGCGCGCGGCAACATACTGCACTTTATTACTGCATGGTGCACTAACTGAGTATGTAAATAACAAAGCTTTGTGCGGATTCGAGACGGCTTACTCTTACACTTACTTAACACAACGTTGATTTGTGTTCACTTCATCTCCAACACTTGAAGTGTTAATGCGGTGTATCAATAATTTAACCTACACCGTAGAGACGGTAATTTGTTTACGAGCGTATGTGTGTATATATGTGTGTATATATGTGTGTATATATGTGGATCTTTATGTTCCCTCCTACTCCTACTTACACGTGTTCACACGTGAATATCTGTCGTCGTGTTGGCGCTAGATCCGTCTCGATAACGCGAGCGATAATGCCATCACTATGCTCTTTAGATGCTAACTGGAAAAAATACTTAGTCTGCAAATTTGGAACATCTTTGTCCCTTAAAAAATGAATTTCGCCAGATTTAAGTAAAACCGCGGGACTCAGCTAGTGGTCACATGAATCTTAAAACGTATTGCAATAGTTTGTCGGTAAATATCGTGGACAAGTCGACATTATTTTTCATCGCAGGGTTAATGTATGTATGCATCATCCCACTGGCCCTGGGTGGACCAGAGGGGCGTGCCGGTCCCAGCACCGTAGTATTAGTGCCGACTTAAAACCACTGCGAGAGCCACGGGATATCCCGGATTTATCAGCAACAGGACACCCCGGCGACTGGCCGGTCCTCAAGACCGTTTCTTGACCAGTCTTAATCGGAGAGGGGGTTACACCGGCACCTAGGTCGACCCCACGACATCAAAATCTCAATCGGAGTCAGATAACCAGTGTGAATCCTCGGCTGCAATGAAATTATTTCATGGCAGAGTGCGTCGTACGTAGCGCCTTCTACGAATTCCGATTCCACGCCTGCGTGGCTGGTTGGCGATCGCCGCTTCCTCTCGGAAACTTTCCGAACCCGCCTTGCGGGACATTACGTCTTCACAAAAGGCGCCAACTGCCGCCCAGGACCTATCACTTTCAAGTTTCAAATGGAAGATGCTCGACAACGGGAGGTCCCCTGGATATCTGAGTACCGAATGCAAGTCATTACGCTGCATATACCATGGAGGGCACACTTTCAAGGTATGCTGGGCCGTGTCCTCCGCAGTGCCACAAGCATGGCCAATGGCATTGGGCTCCCTCAGAGCCCTCCGATACAGGTACTCATCGAAGCAGCGATGCCCGGTGAGTACCTGTGTCAGGCGGAATGTAAGGAGCTTTCTCTTCCTATGCACCCAGCACTCTAGTACTGGACGGAGCGCAGCCACCGTGCGTACCCCATACTGAACCAGCGCCAAGTATTCCGCTCATCTTTGTGGTAGGAACTGACAGCCTCGCCGTCGAACTCGCTGAATTTCTTCCGTCGAGAAAATAAACAACAAAAAGAAAAAATTCCGCAAGTAACTCAGCGTCAAGCTCCCAAGGGGGTTTGCCTGCAAGGTTTAGTTGCTGCTCCCCAGCTCACTGTGCGATGTCCTCTTATTACCCTCACTGCAACAACCCAATGTACTTTACGCAACTGGGCCTTATTAAGCGCAGTGAGCACATTCCAGAGTAGGACAAGTTGACATAGTAGAGACTATCGTGAAACATGCCATTAGAGTTATGACGGGGCTGTCAGTACTCTGAGCGTATTTAAGGCCGATTCACATCGGAATGGCAGCGGCTGGCAGCGACGAGGAGAGCTGTTGCGATGTGTTGCGACAGTCGTGAAGAGCTCGCAGCACCGCGGACGCCAGATCATTTTAAGATCATCAAGCCATACCATGTATTATAGTAATCAAGATTAAGTTTAAAATTGTATGACACTGAAAGTTTTCACCGTTTCGATGCCAGCTGCTGACATCTCTGTGTGAGTTGACCCTTGCGCATTTACGTATGTTATCTGTTTCTCTATTTCATTCCTGCTATTTGTTCTGTTCTTTCGTTCTGATAATAATTTATTAAGACATATGAACGACGTATAAGGTGGAAAATGAGTAGTCGGGAACTTTCGGTGACTAGCGACGTTATAGATTATAGATCTGTTGCTGCTGTATTGTAGGAGTACAATAGTCGACTGGAAAGCCACAAACGTCAAGGAACGTGTGAACTGTCACTAAGCATCACGTCAATCACAGTTACGAGCTTTGGCTTATTATAGTATGAGGGGACACCGACCACTTGGAGCCTCGTTGAGACTACCGACGGCTATAAACATCCGTATGCCGAATGACACACGCATATGTGATTCCCTCCTTCTCCCCCCCCCTCTCTCTCTCCCTCCAGCAAACCATAAAAAAGCTGTCGCTTTTCGGCGGTAACATGTGAGCGAGAGGTACTTCCCCCGTTGTGCTGGCTGAATGCAACAAAAATGTAATATAATCGCAGATACAATTAAACTTGTTATGGCGGGACAGCGATGATGATGGCGAATGCGACATGACGATTGAATTTACCCGACGAAAAGAAAAAACGACTCCGTCGTAAAGGCGTGCGGTAAAAGTAATATAGCCCCCTGTAAACTTTACTTGAAATGTATTTCCCTGCTTCACTCGATGGTAAACTGTTTCAGTACAATATAGCCACAATAAGAGTGTGACGCCGCCAGTCTGTGGTTAAGGGGGGGTGCGGGTCCTCCAGTCATGATCCTCTCCATGAGCGTTCATTCTCGTCAGCGCCGAGGAAGTTTTAGCTGCCGCGAGCTTCCCTCGACGCCAGAGTGGCGGGCTAAGGGACCCCGCGTTCTCTCTGGCCACAATAATAATAGTAAAATTTACTATTTTAAACATATCGGGATGCATCTCTCCCATCTCATCATCTCAGCGGGAGAGTGGGGAGTCGGACCCCTTTTCGACATCAAACCTAGCCTCGTCATGTCCACAGCACAAGTTGAGTGCAATGGAAACATTTTTTCGTGGCGTGGAAATGCATCTACGTACTGCTACCGGACCTGGGTGGGGAGGAGCAAGCAAGGGGGGGGGCAAGGGATACAAACGAGCAATCGGAGTCTTGGTACTCCTAACGCCCATAATTGGTATGTAGATATATTTTACTCCCTCCCTTTAGACAGACAGCATAGCCGTTACTTTGTGGAGCAATCACATTAGCAAGGGGTACCTCTTCAGTCGTAGGACGGATTCAACGACAACGTAAAACCTAACTGAAACTAAAAATATACCTAACTGAATTACAATAGAGCAACTTTATGTTTAATGGGCGTTCGATACATACACATTCAATAAGAACCGACCATTGATACTGTGTGTAATTTTATTCGACCGTCCTGTGCCTGACAGCACCTTAGATACTCAACAGCCTGCCAAGAATATTAATCCTCTGTGGGCTTGTATTAAGTTATGAATACACTTCGGTTGGATTAATCACGCCGGGAGTGACTTGCGCCATGATGCTGTCAATTTTTTTGGCGCGCGTCAAAGTTGTGCTCCAACCGATGCCGTAAGTTTTTCTTATAGTCTAGGGGGAGAGAAACGAGAAACAGGTCCTTTTTACGACTATCGACGCCCACGAACGTTAGCAGAATTACTATGCCGATGCCTTGCCCTCGTGCCCTCGTTACAATACGGTTCGAATGTCTTTACGTCCGTTTACGGAAGGTGTAATTTTACTCAGAACAAGCCGCACGACGAGCCGAAATCCTCCCGATCGCCGAAGGAGATGACCTTTAATATCGGAACAACTAAAATTATAATTCTTCGGGTACTTTTAAAAACTTGGCACATCTGGACACCTGTCATCTCAGTCCACCCATGACCATGGTTGCTGTAAAGCTGCTGGAACGTCGGGCTACATAAATAATTTAATAAATCGCGATAAAATCCGTCAAAGTAGTTTTATTGTAATGACTAACATTTGCGTAAACTTAAGACATCACCTGTATAAATTAGGTGTGGTTTTTTACCACTATTCCATGAATAGGAAAGACAGTACATAGGTTTAATGAATAAATAATCTGTTAGATAAACAACTTCATATGCCAGAGACGTTATGCAAGTGGCTCTGGGAAATGTATTTCTACAAAGTATGTCGTTTCAGCTGGAAACTACACGAACAATCAGTGATAAAATTTGCCCGTTAACGTTGCAGTTTATTTTATACTTTATTGCCGTTATTTAATGATCCTGCAGACTGCCGGCCTAAATACCGGGAACGTAAAATACGAATAGACCAGGAATTCATCATAATTACATGGATTAAGAGGCAGTGTCACATTCTGCATTGCCGCGGAATTGGGCCGGCACGGCTGGGGTCCTCTCGCTTACATGATATCTCAAAGGGAGAACTATGCCGTATTTTTGGTTTGGTTAATAAGGTGACCCAATGGAGTCATGGTAGGAGTTAACTTAATTCAGGTATCACATGCCCTTTACAATTATAAAATATGCTAAAAACCTCACTAATAATATAAAGCTGAAGACTGTTTGGTTATTTGAAAGCGCCGACCTCAGGCTCAAAGTAAGGAAATACTTTTGTGTTGTATAATCCATTTATCGAGGAAATGTCGCTACGACTAATAGGACCGGAGTTACACGAGTATTTCAGTGGGGTTATGCTAGCGTATACTAATGTTATAGAGAGGAAACATTTGTTTGTTTGTTTCCATTAAATAGGCTCCGAAAATACTACACCGATTTGATTGACCGATTGACCGAATTATTTTTAATTATACGTCACCGTGATATTGAATCACTCGTGAGTTTATAATTTTTATATTTCAGTAAATCAATGATTTTTTAACATCTTTCGTCGAATATCCGTACGAGGCAGGGGCGGACTGTTCGTAGGTTGTAAAGAAAAGTTTATAATTTATAAACATATAATAAAAGTTTGTTATTTTACACTTATTTAATAATATAATATTTCCAAACACTTCATGACTCGTATTATTCCATATTTAAAATATTGACCATCAATCACGTCCACTGCACATGTTCAGCAGTGGACGTTTTCTGCTATTTGATTATGATGATGATAAATAATCGATTGTTTTTTTTTATAGAATATGGGTCAAACGAGAAGTTGGTGCCTTTTAACGACTACCCACGCCCACGAGCATCCACATAATTACTTGCGTTACCCTCCTTCCACCCCAATGGGACGCCGAGGTGAAAATAATATCATTATTCGTTCCAGTTTAAATACAAGCCGTATACACCGGGCAGCCTCTGACCTCATTGAAGCATGCTAATGTCTGGAGTGTTGTTAATCTACATCTACACTAAATATTATAATGAAGAATCATTTGATTATTTGTTTGTTTGCATTGAATAGGCTCGGAAACTACTGGTACGAACAGTAATATTCGTTTTCCATTGGAATTCTACTTTACTGCATGGAACATGATACTTTCCATAACAATATATATGATTGTGAACACTTCGATTACAACTGAAGAAAGATATGAAAAAACATATAACAGCAGTAATTCTTGACAACTGCTGTTGTTGAGCTGTGCGACGGACGCTGTTCTATCATAATTTGAATTTGTTATCATGAAAGGTAAAATACTGTTGAGGGGAACAAAATTTTATAATGTAATTAATTTTTGCTATATTTTTTTTTCGTTTTTTCCGTGCGAAGCCGGGACGGACTGTAAGCATTGTATAAAACTAGTTTTGTTACAACAATTTCCTATACGCGATCGTATTTCTTGCTCTCTTTATCCCATCGGAAATCCCCATTTAACCCTTGATAAAGAGGCAACGCGGGTCTTCGTTTGTTCTCGCATATTCTCCAAGCTTTTGTGTGAAAATGCTGACGTATTTATTACACAATTCGTATCTCTCTGCTCTGAAAACCGAACCGCTGAAAGTAGGCACTGTGTAAGTTCAAAATGAAAATATTTTTGTCAGTAGCGTAACCAATACACAGAAGCTGTATGAAACCTAATAACCTATGAACTTAATAATAATAGTAAATAATATTACATAAATAGTAAAATATCTGAGGAATTATCACACCGTTTTAACCAAGGTCTGTGCTAAGTACAGAGACTCAAAGTACTAAGACTTCGGTTACAATTACTCGATAAAGGAAATTTATAGTTTTTTTTTTAATTTAAGAAAATGTATATATTTAAGATTTTTAATATGGAAATGTACTTTTATAGGTATGTTTTTATTTTAATATAAGGATGGTTATATTTGGGGTATATTGAATTAAGTATAGCAAGAGGTGTTGTCATGCTGCATTGCAGCTAATCCAGGTGAGGAAGCACGACCACGTGACCCCACGTGACCAGGAGAGGTAAGTACCTGTTGTTCACATCTTACTACTTTCAAGTGAGAGCTATGAGTCACGTTTTGTGTGGTCTCTGAGTACACCGAGAACTTACAGAGGAAGCAAGGGGAAATGCATCTGAATAATAATTACCCTGATATGTATAGACGCGGGTAGTCATCAAAGGAATTCGACTGCTCGTTTGCTCCCTGATACTAGATACATCTTCAGTTATTTTTTATGGTTTTTTACAATATAGGGGGATTCGTCATCGTTAATTCTGGTGACTTAATTGCCATTGCAACATGGGGTATTTAGGTACAGAGGTCATTGGAAAAAAATACAAACCTTAACTTGATGTAACATAAAAAGAGATATTTGTGATTTAATTTTTAACTGCATTGTACAAAATAACCTATAATAAAAAGGTAAAATAAAATATTTAAAAAATGTTGTCAGAGGTGTTAGAAGTGCAAATACTTTAATTGAGTGTACTTATTCTAATTACTTAATTAAACTACTTAATATAGGTGTTAAATGTTTTTCATGCTGTTCATTATTTGTTGTTGTAAATAATTATAGTTTAAGCATTTTTTAAAGCGAGGATAAGCAATTTTTAAGAACCTTTTAAGTTTCGATAAAGGTTGGTTAGTATTTCTACATAAAAATAATAATTTAAATTCGTGCTATGACACCGTAGCGAAATGCGATTTTATATTTTATTTGATTATAATTTTATTAAAAGATAAATTGTGTATTTTTAAAAGTTATATTCATAGTGTATGTTTTGAATATGGATTCATTAAACCATTTTGTGACATGCTCAAAATTATAATCTATGGCCCAATGAACTTTTATCAAAAATCAGGATTTGCAATACAAAATATTGGCCACCAAAGTGGCGTGCAGAGCTAATGGAGAGTATACAATTTGATAGGTTTTATAAATTATTACGCGCTAATATCAGGATTTTTTTAGTGTTAGATCCCTAGACAGTAGCCGATTTAGCATAAGATGTATATACCATCACGCTTTGATCAAAAGGAACAGATTATCGGAACCCCTGCTAATGTTTATGATAATAGGACGCTGAATTGGTACAATATGTTACATACTACAATTGCAACTGTGATGTGATTTTTGTGTCCCTTGGGCTGCAAATAAAACACTTTTTTTTCTGTAACAGGCCTGTATCTTAGTCAACCTCTATTACAGCTTGTACAGAAATTGACTAAGATACAGGCCTGTACTTTAACGCACAACAGCTTTGTCGAATTTTAACGCACAAATTTAAAATGCATCTTAAGCGGTCAGTTTTTGTTTTTCAATTCAATATTCGCTGATAATGATTAACTCTAGCTAGGCTTTTACTAATTGTATGAAAGACGTAGTATGTTTAGGCACGTTTACGAAAGTATTGAGAAAATGTTTTTATGCATACGGTGGATACTTCCTGCAATGCCACAGTGCCACTAAGGATTGCACTGGTTATTTCTATTAGGAGTTACACAGGTTACTATTAAAATGTCAAGTAGATAATCGATACTCAAGTCACAACTATATAAACTCTGATTTAGTTGATCTAAACGGAACCTGTAAAGCTGAAAACAATATTAATTAGAATAATATTATTAGACACCAACACAATTGTGTGTATCTATCCAATGAGGTTAGTGTCTAATTCATCCTGACGCCGTCAGATCCGGGGCACATGAGTACAGGTGGCTACGATATTCGGTTCATGCGCCCCACACACCCATCGGATCCAAGTCAACGAGTAAATGCGTTTCCCCATAAAACAAACAAATTCCCAAGGTATTTTAAAATATTAAGTAGTTATTTGATATTAACTTCCGACATCAACTACTAAGTCATTTAAATGCTTCTAATTATTTACTTCTAGGCGAAACCTGATAATCCTACCTAAAACTATACGACTAAAAAAGCTAGTCACCTATATGTTGGATGACGGATAAAATAGTTTAACGTTATAACGGTTCTCTAAAACATCTGTGAACGCTTCGCCCGATGGAGTGAAAGAAATGACTACACTGGTGTTACACGCTCTCGCTCGTAAGCTCCGCACATTAGGATGAGTAATATGACTCAGAACGTTATTAGACGTCATATTTTTTCGTACAGCTAGTTATCGATTAACAAGACGTTACCACGTCGAAAGATTACTAGTTAGATGGAACCCTACTTCAGATTGACCTTATAATAATTTTGGAGCCGTCACACTAAGGGGCTCGTGGCTCACGCCAAATCGCCCCACTTTCTTTAAGGTTTTTATTCAAATTTTTATATATTACGCGAAAGAACTCCTAATCGGTGTGTCACAAGAAAGGCCCGGCTAACATTTACTCCATGGCGGCCAAGTGTTTTATTCGGCGATATACATCTTGATGAGTTGTAATTGTGTGTTCTTTCATTTTGTACATGCATCATGCACATACGAAAACAAAACGTAAGGTCCTTTGTGATTCCTGTGAGGGTTTCATTCAGCAATAATGTGAATAATACGAATATTTTGTATTGTTGTGTTGACTTTCATAAATGCCTTGTTTCTGTTATGACCCAGGGGCTAAATTGGGGACCTGGCCTAGAGCTTGTAATCCAATGCCTGCTAAACCTGTCGTAGGTGCCATTGGCCGCCTTAGGAGATATGCAGGCAAACCATTGTGCCTCGACTGCAAACACAGAAACTTTACATTTTTTGAGATTTTTTTGCTTTGTTGTTTTGTGCCTTACCAAAAACGGCCGTGGGCATGTGTTTGGTTTTAGTCGCTTTTTGGTAAGATTTAACGACATTGGTACGTAATGAGCATATTAAGTATTAAAATGCAGATTCTACGATTGAGAAATACCATTTGTATATATGTCAAACTTAACAGAATGAGAATATACCTAATCGCAGCTGATCACTATAGCATGTTTCTCACGCTGCGACATTCTATTATACAATAAAACTTTAAATCTATTTCTGATATGTAATTATTGTAATGGTTTATGATAGGTATTTATTTAAGTTTAAATTAAAGTAAATTTAAATAATCAAGTGCTATTTTGTTATGCTACGGTGTCATAGACGGAATTTATATTGCTGGTTGTTTTATAATAAAATATAAAGCCAAGAAGATAGAAGATATATAGAATAAATAAAGAAGATGCTTAGAACGAGACAATCACTCACCAAGGTCTGAGCGGCAGTCTGGTGCTGAAAACAGGTAGTCAGTTAGCTAGTCAGCAGCTAGTCAGTTCCGGCAAGGAAAAAATAAGATTGAAATGAAATAGTTATAAAAAAAACTTTGTTTTATTTATTTAGGAAATTGCAGTAGTTAAATAAATGAGGTCTGATAATTGTAAATTAGAAAGTAGCAAAAATTCAAAATTGAGTATATGTTAAATTAAGTTCTGTAATATTCTGTAAATATTTATTTATTTCTCTTCATATTTTATTTTAAAGTCTCGTTCATTCTTAACATTCAACTTCAATTTTAAAATAATAATTTAATAAAAATCTATGTTTTATATAAGAAAAAAAGTAGCAAGCCCAGAATATTATAAGAACATATGTTTTGACTTGTATATTTCAGAAATGAGCGGTCTATTACAATTTTTTAACCTTTGTTAAAAATAATTTCCAGGAAGATAAATGTCTGACCCTTTTAGTAAGTATAAGCAAGATGGAATATAATACAAAGCTATTGGCCTTTTTCACGTATTACTGTTAAAAAGTTAAATGGCTATTCTTAACCCTAACTACCACATAAGTGCCTTTTCTTAGAAAGCTGGAATCTCTTAATTGAAACCTGGATAACCATTTTTTTCTGCCAGTTGAGTTCCCAATAAACCAACCGGGCCTCTTATAAGAATCTGCGAAATCGACGGGAAATAACAACAATACATCTTCATGCCAGTTCCCTAATGAGGTAGGCAGAGCGAACGGCGTGTCGCATATCACGACCCTTACCTACCTTCTTGCCTTCTCCAGCCCTAAATCTTATCTATTATAACTGAAGTGTAATATCTTGGTGTAGTTATAAACAGCGACCTAATGCTTTGTTGGCACAAACAACGATCAATTATGCAAATGCGTTGTCACCCCTCCCCCTTCTAATGGGTCTTCCCTGGATATTTACGAATGTAAAAGAAAGAAAGATAATGATAACGCAAAAGTAGACAGCTCATCTATATAATCTATGAAGACTTTTTCCAATCCAATGGATCAATCAAAAGCGTTTATAGCAATAAAAACAGTACAGGGATTATGGGTAAGAACGTATGTTCATTCTGGGGCCAGGTAAAACCATCACAGTAGCCGATACAGCAAACGAGCCGTTAATTGAGTGGACATTAATCTTATGCTCGCAGGCAGCACACATACATCGCTGCCAGCGACAAGCCATAGAGCTACTATATACAATATCGTCGTAAAGGTGACCGCACACAAAAGTATTTTACGATATGCTGAGATGGATATAACGATATATCAAGCATTTTGGGGTAATGCATTGTTAGCCGATTGCGTCCGAAGGAGGGTAATGTTTCTCGAGCGTGTGTACGTATGTAAATTTATATTCCCCTTGCTACAGCTGGAGCGGCTTAGCGGATTTTAACGCCTGAGTCGACTTGTCGCAAGACTAGTATTGATAGCGCGAGTTACACAGACAGACACTACAGAATATATTCACATTTAAAGAGCACTACATTTGTATGCAAAGCAATTGAAAAGGATCTGTTGGTTTTCTGTGGTTTGAGAGTTATCGGTCGCCCATTGTGAGGAAGGTCGAAGGCAACCCATCTGTATTACATTATGTAGGTGTATATGGGCGTAGGAAGTCATCAAAAAGCACCAACTTCGGTTCTATCAAAAAACTGAAAGGCTCTGAGATATAGAACTGACAAAATCCAGCTCGGATTTAGTCAGCTTAGTATAAGTTTGAAAACTTCATATCACTCATTCTTCCTCCAGCTCGGGAATCGAACCGCAACCTCGCCGCTAAACGCGCCTGGCACTAGACCAATCAGTGTTATATTACGTGCATCAACGCTCGAGCTTGGCCTCGATGACCT
Source organism: Eumaeus atala (assembly GCA_017140195.1). Classification (NCBI taxonomy): domain Eukaryota; kingdom Metazoa; phylum Arthropoda; class Insecta; order Lepidoptera; family Lycaenidae; genus Eumaeus; species Eumaeus atala. The sequence goes on from JAFELO010000841.1 coordinate 304,757, forward strand.
CAGGTAAGGTGAGGTCGACGTACAGATCGCCTCGATATTTAAGCCTTCAGCTTAATGGCCGGTGTCAAAGGTGTGATGATCTTTGATCTTTTTATGATTCCGTATATCAATGTAAAAAAACTAATAATCTTCTTGCACTTCTGTCAAAAAAAAAAAAACTTTGGTACCTGCCGCTGAACCATGAAAGGTTCTTGCTTGGAGCATATTTGTTTGTTTGTGTGAGGTAATTTGCATCCAGCATTTAAAACGCAGATTAGGGAAGATCAGAAAACTGTTAATGTTTTATTATGTTACAGAAGAAAAGGTTTGAAAACTTTTATTTGTAGTTATACAGAATTGCAAATACGCAATCACTTTAAAAATGTCAAGCTGGAACCTCGGTATGCAATTCGCGCTTGGCTGGTTTTCATGCTGCGCGAATGAGAGCAAATAATTTGAAATATTACACAATAATAAAATGAACGACTGTCGCTGAGCATGAAGCGATGGCTATGTTCCGGCTCGTGTGGTGTCGGAGAGTAGGGTTGACTGCGAAGAGACCGCATCTGTAATTTTGGCGGCCTGTCGTCCGGTGCCTGTCCGCTTAACGGACAATGCTATTGTTTGATGGCGACGTCGACGAGGCATATATCGGACTATGGTATACCAATGCGCATTATATATAATAATATCATTGATAAATGCAAGATACACGATTTCATACTGAACCGTCATTCTAATGCATTCGTGATTGTACACAAACATAATGTTTTCCAATGTCAACCATAAGCGCATGATTTTAAGTCGTTTCTAAAAAGTACACATCTCTTATACGGACGGTGTCGAGTCGCTGACTGTGTATCTTGGTGTTATTGTAAAAACTATGACTAATATGCTATTTTATATTGTACTAAACCTACTAAAAGTATCGAAGGGATTGGGATCCCTCCTTCTTAAGTCAGACTAGTAATAAAACGCGAGCTTTACATGTCAGGGGGACGTGCAAAGCTCGCTCAACACATCTCACTTAGTGTACGTATGGGGAAGCTCACGCAGGACTCGGTCCCATTATTTCAGAAAATCTCGTCATTATTCTCCCCTGTCCCAGATAATTAAGCGATTAAGGCCATAGTACGCAAGTATGTAGGATACGAAATAACATAGGCATTTGCGCGAGGCCCGAAATGTACAATTGCATAAGCGAGAATAGGCATTGTATGCTTTCCCAGTTTCCCAGTTTACTGCAGCAAATTTAGAATTAAAGGCATTTATGTAGTATTTTACATAATACTCTGTATAGCATTTGTATAGAATAAGGGAGCAAACGAGTAACCCATACAATTGATATCTTAAAGTGTGAATACTGCTTGTATGAAATTAACTTAATTCTTATCCTAATTTGTTTGACTTCATTTGACATACTATTTTTGTGATGTTAGTGCATATAGTGACTGCTACGTTAAGGCTTATGATTATTACTTATGACACTAAGGTTGGAAATTTATATATTCTTGTTATTGTAATTACTATCTAATAAATAAGTAGAGTTCATAGATTTTGTGTTGCACGCCAAATAATGGCAAATACACTGTGACTTCATAATTGTTTTCAAGATCATACTTTACGTGTATTGACAAATAAATATTCTTATTCTTCTTAAGCAATGGTGCTGCCCTCTCCAATATGTTTTCACAAATTCCCACTACTATAAAATATAAAAAATACAATAAGCAAATTTACGATTGTGTTCTGTGTTGGCGCAGTTACGCATTAATAATCTTCAGCGTGCAGCGGTTTAAGCGTAACAAACAGATTTATGTTCGCATATAGTAAGATTTTCAATATGTAATAAAAGGTCATTGCTCAACTAAATTCGTAACACACAAAATAGACTCGTAGCTTATTCGTAGCTTCCTCGTAGCACGGCTACGGCCTACGGACTATAGTCAAAATAACACTTTCTATAATCAAATAACACTTTCTATAATCAAATAACACTTTCTATAATCAAAATAACGTCGTACTCTAGAAAGTATCGTGGTATTAAACTTTTGTTACCAGGTAATATTATCAAATCAACAGTTTATAATAAATGGAAGTGCATTTGTTGCACTAGGCTACATAGTGATGGGTGTGCGTGCGTTCCTTTTAATGTTCGGACCATTAGTATCCCGACGCTTAAAAATACGTACACATTATTTAGGGGCACCCAGAACACCCAATGCCTCCCGCCCTACAATGGGCCATTGGCTACTTCAAAGCCACACGAAAGGCTACAGCATAGCTAACACTTTTAATGCGTGTGAGCGAGAGGTGCCTCCCGAGTCGTGCCAGCATAATTCTAGTGTAGCAATACTTCTTACAACAATAGTTGGAATAATCTTATAAGAACCAGTACAATGAACACCGCTCGTACCGGTTGAGCGTTGAAATCTCACTCATAGTGGCACGGTTATAACACATATGACTCACAAAATGACAAACTCACACACCGCTTACGGAAACGAGCGCGGGTCGAATCCGTAAGTTGAGAGCTTACATTTAAAGAAATAAAATAACGCGACTGTAGAGAGCTCTAATAATAATAAATAAATCAAGAACACGGCTCTTGTCGATTTGTAGCGCAAATCAACCCCTCCCGTCAGAGGGGGGGGGGTAAGGAGGCCGGCCTCCTCAGATAAGCCAAACATTAAACCGCAAATTAAACGGCATCGTGCGCGCGCCGTCCCACTAGTGTGGGGAGGGGGACCGTTTCCCCCTTTTCGGTCCCGTTAATAATCACTATACGGTAACGCCCACAATAAACTATAGGATAAAATACATCCACAATAAAATTCCGGTTTGTCTCTTCCCATCTGCGGGAAAGGAGGGGGTCTGTCTCCCTATCGTCTCCCTGAGACCTGAAGGCAAAAAATTCTTTCGTAGTCATTCGAACTGTTAAGGCTGGACAAGCGCCGCCAATCAGTAGTAGGTCCCTCCGAAAAAAAAAAAAATAATAATCTTATACTAACATTGTAAACGCGAAAGTTTGTAAGTATGGATGGATATGTTTTACTCTTTTACGTAAAAACTATTGAATGGACGGAGATTGATGAAACTTGGAAATGATGTAGCTTATGTACCAGAATAATATATAAGCCATATAAATACGAACTTTTTAGTGGTTTTATTTATAATCCATGCGGACGAAGTCACGGGCAACAGCTAGTACGAGCATACAGCCCATCACGTGGATGCGTCGACCTTGACTTCATGTTGCAGTGCAGCCGTTGATGAGTTTTATGTAATGCGCCTCCAGGGAGCGTTCGAGCCTACATTATTGTTGTGCACTTTGGACAGCATCACATCTGATCACACGAGACATTAGGGTTGGGAATACACGAGCCTCAGACACATGGAAATATGACTCTCAGAGCCATTCCCACTTATGAAGATTTAATTTTTTATATCAGATATGACCTAATTAGGATGCCTACCAAAAATTACCGTAATTAAAGCCAGTGTATGCCAGTTTACTGGCAGGAAGCATGTGACTGCAATTGTTACAATTTTGTGTGAAGGACACCTATGTCAGATACATGCAATGATGCCAATACTTGCTCAATATAATACGGCACGAAATGAGACTGTATATCCTCAAAGAAAATGAAATCAATACGGACGTACGTGCGTTCTCTATTGCTACTGTTACACTGCTGGACATAGGCCTCACTCAACGCCAAGACAACCGATCTCCCGCGACTCGCGTCCATCCCGCACGTAGATCATCGGGCCACCTGGGGAACGGTCCACCTACACTTCGTTTCCCTAAACGCGGCCTCCTCCCCAGGACCTTACTGGCCCATCTCTCTTATATATAAAATTCTCATGACGCAACGCTAGTTGTCTTATTCCTCCGAAACGGCTTTGCCGTTTTTACATCACGAATACACCAAATTTTGTATGTATACATGAGTAAGTTGATAATCGGCTGCTATGTATGTATACATGAGTAAGTTGATAATCGGCTGCTATGTATGTATACATGAGTAAGTTGATAATCGGCTGCTGTGTATGTATACATGAGTAAGTTGATAATCGGCTGCTATGTATGTATACATGAGTAAGTTGATAATCGGCTGCTGTATGTTTCATTCCCCTAAGTGATTTTACCCGCGTGAACACGGTCCATAATTGGCTATATACCGTTGTTACGCGGGTGAAACCGAGGGGCACAGCTATGTATACAGACATCTTCAGTGTAGCGTGTCGTGCTGTTTTTGAGTGGCCTGTAGCCCTTTGGGGGGGGGGGGGAATGAGAAGTAGGGCAACGTGTCGGCATTGTAATTGTGCACGAAACGCAGTAGCTGTCACTTTAAGTTGGTGTCGTGTCGGCATTGTAATTGTGCACGAAACGCAGTAGCTGTCACTTTAAGGTGGTGTCGTGTCGGCCGTGTCGTCCAATTCAGCTGCAATGCAGCACGACACTACTCGTACATAGCTTGGTCTGTTCGCATAGTTCTAGTTTACAATTCTCGTGCCATTATAATTGCCGACCGATTTGCTTGTATCCACCAGACCCTATATTGTACAATTATTCTAAATCAATTATGTATTTTAGAGCCACGTCAGCTGTGCGCTCGATCCTGGCTCCCAGCCAAAGTACCGCCAGCATGAAGCCTGGCCTGTATGTAAATTTATGGCTGTTTACATCGTGATGGGAACAGACGGGGTAATTATGGCTTAATAAAATGTCCAAATGTGGCCTCAGAATATGGAAGTGTACCGAAATATATCCTATATTATAACACTGGTTAGCAACGACAGACAATACGAATGACCTAGGTGGCGTAGATTGTTCACAAATTCTGTACAAAGACGAGGAATCGGTGCCATTTGGAGACTACTGAACCCCAACAATATACAAATTGGCAGATGCTCTCACAAAGTACAAGAAACGCGAGAGAGTAGCCATCACTTTTAAGGCGGTGCCGTGCGAGCGAGATGTACCCCGCTCGTGCCCAATTTAGCCGCAATACAGTAATTGCTACCTCCCATTAACAAAGTCTTACATAACAAGAAATTCGTTAAAAAAACTGGGACCATTTACACAAAAACAAAACGATACACTCGTTAAAAGTATTTCAGCTCAACCATTACGTGAGTTTACAGGAAATTTCTGTTCCACACAATATGCAATTAACTTATGAACTGCAACACTGAGCTCGAGCCAGAACCCACTTCAAACACTCATAATGACTAGGCGGGCGTTAAATAGAGCAAAGCCGGTAGTTTTTATAGGGCAAGGACGGAAAGCAGATATTTTTGCATATGATTAAAATGCCGCCATCTTTCTTTCGTGGAAATGTTAAAGTTTGCGCGTGAAGTTACAGGCGCGCTACTTTAAGGTATGTAATTTTTTTTTTAATTGTATGAATGTTCTTATTATTCCATTTTATATATTTACTCCTTTATTTTTTACGGAGCAGACTCCTAACTATTCATATAAACCTCTCCAAGCACTTAAATAAAATTTATGAAATAAGAATCTTTATAAATGAAACACAAAACGACTATTTTACTCCAAGTACCGTGTTCATGTATAACGTGCTTGACTTATAAGTCATCATTTTTATATTTATTTACATCAAGTTATACTTATATATAAGTATCACATAATGTTATCTAATTACTACTTACTGTAAACGTTTACAAAATCGTTACTTATTATAAAACAAAGTCCCCAGAAGCTGTTCCTCTGAATGTGATCAATTTCATCAAAATGTACTGGATGGGCTTTTGTATAGTTTTTACAAAAGGATAATACAATTCTCAAAGGAAAGTGTTAGGGTATAATTTGTAATGGTAGCCCACTTTGCCCGTGAAAGTTTTTGAACACATTCCAGACAGTAATCAATGTCTGGCCCAAGTTTCAACGACATTCGTTCCGTACTTTTTGCGTAGAAGAATAAAAACATGATATATATATATATATATATATATATATATATAGCTACAAACTATCGCTTTTATAATATTACTAGCAGTTCCGACAGACGGTGTTCCGACATAAATTGAATTTGTTGTTTTGTAACGTATAAACATTTCCAAAAGAATATTAAAAGGAAACAACCCTTATCACTTGGGGATATGAAAAATAGTAGCCGACTCCCAGAGCTACCGAATATCCATATAAAATTTGGTAATAATCGCTAAGTGCGTTTCGGTACGAGTACGCTTACTAACACCGCGACACATGAATTTTTTATATAAGACTGGAATAATAAAAAACATACTTTTGAACAAAATAATTCAGTTATATATTATTTAGTACTTAGTAGATAGGAAATACATAGCAAACTTTATTTATTTACTAGATATTCAGACTGGCATCGCCCGTGATCCAGGCTGTTATCCAGGGGCGAGGCCGGGACAGATCTGAGCCAAAATATACCAAAACCTTAATCGGGAATTGCTAAATTCAAGGGTGAAAACCGCTTGAAACTCCACTCTATAGATTTTAAGATAATCGATCACAGCACATCAGACAGACTTCGTTTTATGTATAAAAATGTCTACTCACAGAAACGTCCTTAATACGCACCGGGTCCGAACACGCGACCGCTGGCTTAAGGTTCGCTTTACAATAAGGCCGGTACGCCATCGGTCACCGATTGTTTTCCAATAATGCCACGCTATTATAATATTAATCTCAATATACTGACCGTAATATTACGATATTTAACAAATTGTTTAATGTGCATTATTCAAAATAAAATATGGCGTCAAGCGATAGTGACGTAACAAATGATAACCGCGCGCAAAATATTTTAAATTGCAATGCGATGACCTTATTTATGGTTCCGGTGGATATGACTTATTCATGGTAAATGAATCGGCGTATCATTTATTAATGTGCCTATTGCGCCTGTTGTGTATAATCGCTGTCAACGATTTAACTATTGGACGCGCTTACGAAACGCACGAGACAAGAACAGAAAGCGGAATTAATCGGAGAAACTTGGCTGAAGCTTCCACTATACGTACGAGTGATCACCAAGAGATCGAAATTTAGCCTCGAATTTTAGGTGTTGATTTTAATAAAAAAGAAATGCCTTACGTCATAATATATTTGACAGCGTTACAATTTGTCTATTACTTAATTTTTGTGTATTCAGCGCATCGACGTTATAATCCGTAGGTGCATAATGCTGTGCAAAAATTGTCTGGCAAGACATCGGTCAAATTGCGCTTATATGTGCGCCGCGCTCGATATATTCTTTAGTATCGTCCAGTCCAGTGGCCCGTCATCGCTATCTAATTGTGCAAAGACCTTCTAGCATAACATATCATTAAATGAAATTCACTATGCCCTCCTGTGCAATAAAATGATATGGAGAAAAAGATCATAGGTTGGCTATTATTTATTTAGAGCTCAACTTAAACTGGATACAATGATGCCTTTCAAATGTAATTAATTATTGCTATTCCTGTTATTGACAATTGTGACGTATAAACAGTGCTGTATCACAATATATAACGTGATTTATCGATAAACAGGAAAACTAGAGAAACACGTAAATAAATGTATTCTATATGGAAAAAGTTATGCTTGAATAAATATTGTATTACAGGTTAGCGACTGTTCTCGGAATCCCTGACGAATACGTCTACCTCGGGCAACTATTGCAATTAGCTAGATATAACTTCGAGAAGGAAGCCGATAGAAGGATTCAGTTGGGTGACGAAAGTCTTCAACCAATGCGTTTTCCCCGTCATGACCTACGGGGCCGAAAAATGGCCTCTTAATTTAGGACTGGTCCGCAAGTTTGCGGTAGCTCAACGGGCAGTTGAACATACTATGTTGGGTATTTGCGACAAAATTCGTAACGAAGTCATAAGGCAGAGAGCTAAAGTATCCGATATCACGCGTCGAATAGGCTCACTGAAGTGGCAATGGGCTGGTCACACACTCAGAAGAACCGATGGCAGATGGGCCAGTAAGGTTCTGGAGTGGAGGCCGCGTTTAGGGAAACGAAGTGTTGGTCGACCATTCACTAGGTTGGAAGATGATCTCCGTGCAGTCCGAGATGGATGCCAGTAGCAGGAGATCGATCGTCTTGGCGTTCTTTGAGAGAGGCTTATGTCCAGCAGTGGACCGATAAGGGGATAATAGATTGGGTTGTTAGAACCTATTTGAGTTTTAGAATACTTCTACATACTTGTATTCGTATTTAATTATAGATAGAGATGTTGTAATCCCTAGGCTGTATATGAGATAACGAGGCAAGTCTGCAGTCGGAGTCTAGAACATACCGCCACCTTTAAACACCTGTACAAATGCTTACCCACAGTTGCTTAATCCGCTATCTGGTACTACGCGAAACTAAAACCCGCTGTGTATGTTGTAACATAGCATCATCTCTACACCTTTATCAGGTGTGCCAGAGGAAACTTCCGAGTTATGATAGCCATTTCAGCCGGAATATAGCATGGGTACATTATAGACAGTTGAAATCATTGTACCCTTTAAGTAGATACTAAAAATATCATTAAATATTTTTTTATGTTAAATAGGTATCCATAAGACCATAGTATAAAAGAAAAGTGAATAAATGCCGCCAAATGTAGTAATTGGTTTCCTTCGACTTCCCTTCGAAATTTTGAGGCAGGCTCCTTTATAAGCATGAAAAATAGACGACTGCTCCTGAGTTCCGGAATACTGACGCTGCTCTTACCATATCAGTAAGCATTTGCCAAATCAAAGATTTCGATTGTAAAAATTACGAGAGAAATTGAAAGATCAGCTTTCTCCCATTTATGAGAAATATTTTCTTTTTCCATACTAATCGTTTATACCCTACAACTATAGACCTCAACACTTGTGTACTGCCTGTAATGAAGATCGCTACAGGGTCCACTTGAACAAACATCAGCGCTCACCTGTATACATATAATAAGACAGATGTTGTCCAACTTACAGTTGCACCCGTTCATATAATAAGATAGATGTTGTCCAACGTACAGTTGCACCCGTTTATATTTTAAATGGTACAAACTACACATATTTTAAGTACTTAATTTTTTTTAGTTACTTATAGTACCAGCTTTGGGATTTATTTCTTTTGTATTTATTAATTCATATAATCATACAGGACGGAGACCTAAAGACAAATGTTATCTAGAGTAATGGTATAAATCTGATGAATGTTTGTTTAAACTGACTAATCTGTAGAACTCCGTCCGAATTCAAAAACTCTTGCAGTGTTGGATATCCTATATATCGAGAAAGAATTAAGCCATATATTTTCACGCCACGACCAATAGGAGAGGAGTTTTGAGGTGAAAGTTTGCAGTAGAACTAGGTCTGTCAATCTAGACTTTCAATAATTTTTAAGTTCACTACACAATAAATGTATTGTACACTTGGTAGTGTATTATGTATTGCACCAATTTACACACAAAAAAACACATAAATAACTTTTCCTTATGGGCGAAATATCACTTTTCCAATAACTGAAACAAACGTTATAATCAATATAGACTACCTTGGGTACTTTTTATTTTGAGTAGTATATAAAAATTTATAAACGATATTATATTAATAAATAATTCTGTAATATTGCGTAAACTAGTAAATTACTATATTATTTTTATAGACAAATATAGCTAAGTCTGATTAAGTGATATCCACCATTAAAAAAAAATAGAACCCAAATTGTGACAACACCGGTGACTCCAAAAAGAAAAATACCTTCCACTGAATGACCTAGTATTTACAGATCACCCGTTAAAAGACGGCTACGTAGAATTAACAGATACAGTATTACAAAAAAATAAGCAATTCAAAAATTTCAGGCAGAAAAATTTGAACTTACGAAATGCAGCGTAAAAAGTATCAAAAAAACATTTGAAAAAAAAAAACTTCCTGAATTCAGAAAATGTGTGCAATCAATTATCGGTTGAATTAGGGCCTGTGCAAGTGAGATTTTAGTTGAAAAAGGTAAGAATATTGAAGACGTTTCAAAGAGTAAATTGAGAAGTGAACCTTACGATTGATATCCTTAATGTTACTTACATTTACCCCTTATACCAGGAGAGATTTGAGTCAAAGAATACATCTAAGTTCTTTGCGGTATCAGTGTAGTATAACCTAGTAAACACTCATCAAATATCATACAATACACTATCGACAAGCACTACCTACATTTCCCATCACTAGTCACGGGATGCTGGGTGGTCATATTGTATTTCTTTTGCCTTCTCTTCTTCGCGTACCTCAGCGACTTGTCTGAAACGTTTGTACGTAGAAATTATGACATGCGACGATGATTCTGCGTATCGTTTTATTTAATTAAGTTTTTATTTTCCCAATAATAGGTCTGCTGGAAGAGATTTCTATATGTAATAAGCTGTACCCTTGTACCAGCCAAAAATTGTTTCGGCGTTTAAAAAAACAAATGTTTTATGTACATATATTGTTAAATAAATAACAAAATCCAATGCACAGTCAGTTAAAATATTGGCTTTCTGCACATATTCTCTATACAACTGTATAACATCGACTGTATAAAATTTCAAACTCCTTTGTTGCAATTCTTTAAAAGTAGATATAGATTATAAGAAAATAGATATAGATTATAAGAAAATAGATATAGATTATAAGAAAATAGATATAGATTATAAGAAAATAGATATAGATTATACGAAAATAGATATAGATTATAAGAAAATAGATATAGATTATAAGAAAATAAATATAGATTATAAGAAAATAGATATAGATTATAAGAAAATAGATATAGATTATAAGAAAATCCCCTAATTCTTAAGTGCAAGTTATTTGTGTTTATTTAAGTGGTTTGATTAGATTATATTTTAAATTTCATCCCAATACTTAATCAGAATTTACGCGAGTGAAACCGCTGGGCCCTGTATGTTATATAATTTATTGCTAATTATATAATTAAATTACTCGCCGAGTGAAATGCAGGCTATTCAAATGCAGTCTGGCCTGGTTAATTAAATTATCGACTCAATTACAGATCGTTTGAGCACACGTTGTTACGTATCATGATCATGGAGTACATATGGGCTGGCGGTGTCACGAGGTCGATGGCATCATGTCGGTGGCACCCACTACATGGTGTAGGTTGGAGCCTTACTTCAGGTGGTCAGGTACATGCCTTTTTTGCTGTCTTTAAGTCAACGCAACCAGCAGATCCTACCCAAGAGTAAGCGGAATAAGTAGTGACAATAGGGTTTGTGATAAAAATGGAACACCGCGACAGGATACTAGAGTACTAGGCACATTATTGCTAGCGGGTCCTATAAGGAAATTTCGCACAGTGAACCAATTGATTACGAATTGGTCGCAAACGATCGGTAGGTTTGGCTAATGGGTTAATAGGTTGGACTAAATGGCCAGCGAAAAAATAATAGAAATTTAAAGCCAAATTTTCTGACTATTGCCTGCAAAATTAGTATTCTCGGCTACACCTAGTCTTTTGCCAGATCCATTGAAGCCCTATGGAGTTCGCATGTAGTCATTTTAAGTTATCTCGAATTAACAATAGCTCGTCGGTAGTCGTCTACAGAAATAGTGTATTTTTAAAGCTCTACAAAAAGTTGTACCAATGGTCTAGACTAGGAGCAATATTTCCGTAGCTCCGTTAGCAGAACGGAGCTAAGATACCATTAATATGTTAGGCTGTTTTTAGTACGGCGTATGTTTTATATGCACACTCGCTATTTGATTTTGCAATTAATTAAACCGAATATTAAGAGCGATCACGCTAAAATCCATGAAGCAGCTTGAAATATGTACGCCATAGCGATATTTTACTTTATCTTTATTAAAAACTAGCAGGCCATTCCGCCTTCTTACGGAAATTTCCCGATATATGGCAAAGATTCATTGATTTTCAAAAATTGTTTAAAAAAATGTTACTCGTAAGCATTACACGTTACAATGACAAAAATTGTTGATGAGGATTTATTTCGATATTTATTTTAAATTTTGGTCATTTTGATAATCATCAAAATATCTTAGAAAATGTTATATACCTACATTCACCACTGGAAATTTAGGATTTTAATGGTGAAATATTTGTTCATACTGGTTTCGGAGTCTATTCAATGTAAACAAATAAACAATCAAATGTTTCCGCTTAAGAACATCAGTATACATAGAATAAACAATATACTTTGAACAATACATTCACATAACATAGAAGGAATGGAATGAGAAAGTACAATTGTAACAAAATTTCATCTCAATTATTATTTGTGTGGGGTCTGTTGGACCGCGCTGACGTTCCTACGTGTACAATTATTTCGTACGTGTGAAGATGAGATGGTTGTCAGACTTGTGTGAATATGCAAACATTGTACGAGGTAGTACGAATGTCGTGTAAAAAATGAAATGAAAGTGAAATCAGGGCTGCACGACCGGAGGGACACCTCGAGTTCAAATATAATTCGGAGTTGTGCTTCGTGCTTCGCTTCATAATCCAGTGGTCCATTGAAAAATATGTTCGTCTATGATAGCCGCATTCATGGGGAAGATTATAAACTATTTGCGATGACTCTAGCACCTATAGAGCCGGAGGTTCTGTAAAACTGCGGGGCGCTGCTCGTAGTTTATTAAATGTTTTTAAAATATTTTAAGTGGCTGAACCCAGGTAAGTTCTGACAGTGTTCTTATACCTACAAGATGTACCCAGGAGGTATAAATTTGGAAAATTAATCTTCATTTTTGGAAAAGTGCATTCCGTAGTATGAATGTAATATCCGACATATTTCAAAATTATATTCCTTATTTTCACGCCACCATACTTCAGCTTCCTTTGTCACAAGCTATATAGATAAATAAATATTCTACTTTGAATATTATTAAAATTCAAGAGCTATATTAAACTAAAAATAATAAAAAAGGTTGTTTTGGCCAATAAACTAAAATGAATATTCATTCCTTTTATGAAAGACATGATGATATCATTTTTGTCTCTATCACCACCTTGGCATTTTAATTGCTAGCAACTCTTGCTGTTGCTTTTAATAATCGCTTGATTATGAAGAAAAACAAATAAGATTAGCTTTTGTTGTGCTGTCAGGCACTGGGTGTGCCATACATTGCAGACTTATTGGTATGGCACGATCGGCGTGGTACCTCTCGGCACATGGTCTAGCCGCCAAAGTCACCTACGCCGTCGCGTTTCATTGAGTATGTGAGTCGCTACTCACAAACACCATGACCACATCGACAGCCAGTTGGTGGGGAGTAGATGAGTTAAAGTTGTGTGGATGTCTGTGAGTGTCGGTAGTCATAAAAATCTCCTTAGTCCCCTTATACTATAAAAAGTTTTGTGAACATTTCAGATCGATTAGTACATCTAGCGAAGCCGGGAGCAGAGTGTATGTATAGACGTGCAGTCTCATTAACCAAACCGATTTAGCTGCAATGCAGCAATGGCGATGCGTTTTGAAACATGTCTTACTAACATGGACCTTAAATTTACAACTTTCGTTATGAAAAATCAGCTCATCAACGTATTCTTAGGCGGTAATTAATGTGAGGGTCCCATTGACCCGACACAACTATGTAAGGGTTGAGAGCTATAAACAAACTGTAGAGCTTACACACGTCACCTGAAAGCTCCGCCGACATTCTAGGCCAAGACAAGGCTGTGCGACTGAAATGAAATATGTAGATATGAAATATTTATAGAAACACTATTTCTATGTTGCTGTGAAACGATTGTACATAACAATAAAAAGTATGTAGTACAGAGAAATCTCACCAACAAGGTTCAAGATTTTTCAATAGCCATTGATGAAAACAAGCATCTTGGTGAAAGTCAAATGGGGTTTTCTTTTTTCATATAATGTGTAACAAAAGCTCTGATGTTCCTTTTATGCACGTGTGTCATTTGGCACACACGGCGAAACGTATTTATGCGCCTTCTCAGGTCCTGGGTGGGATCTAGTGATATGTGGGGCACATTATAGTCGACGCCTAGTCAGCCTAAGGGACCGACTCCACCTCCACAGTTGGGGTTGACCCGCGCTACAGGACAGCCCCACCAATTTAGGGGCAGTACAATAGGTGGAGATTCTCATCCTCGCCCTTTGCCCCATGCGCAAAAGCGCCTCCTCCTATTGCCCTTTCGTCCCCTCCTCTTATAAGAGGGGTACAAAGAGCGATTCTCCACTCACTCTTTTGCCCCCTCCTCTTCCTCTTCTTATAAGGGAGCATTTCGTTCTGTTCGTAACCAAACACGGTATCCACTCGGTTATTTACTTGGACCTTTTGTCCTTTAGTTTCATAATCTATGTTGTGATGTTATGGTGCTTGAGATTGAAACATCCCACACTTCTTTCCCTACTGCTCCCGCAGGTGGTAACTGTGCGTGTCCATGCCCGGCGACCTCCAATAAGAGGCGCTCCTCGCGAGAAGGAGAATTAGTACATGATTACGAGCACTGGTCATTCAGTGAAACAAAATGACTGTGGACTCATTAAAGTGATGGACTTGTGCTGCGTACTGTTGAGAGCGGAACGACTGAGCTGCTATTGTGTGACTGAGGCGGTAGACGTTTTTTATTCAAAATGGCTTCCCCCACACAAAGCTGCGGCTACCTCAGTTTAAATAACAATGCATCATTTTTAATAGCCAAGAAAAACTCGGCGCACACCGCTGTCGGAAAAATGTAGACGCTTCTAAAGACAATTTTGGAAAGAGTTTGACAATGAAAGATGATTAAAATTTGAATGTTTCTGGGATTAAGGTAAAGAATTAGTATTTTTTATCGAAATTATCTATATATTGATGCAATTTTAAGAATTAAGTAAAACACAGGATGAAAAGTAGAATTGAATAAATGAAATAAAATAGAGAGACGATATGAGTTTAGAGTTCTAATTAATGTTTGACTGTATGTTCACCGTCGTTATCACCATTATTAGCCTTTATCGGTCCACTGGTGACCGTAGGCCTCTTCCAATGAACGCCAAAACCCGACCTACACTCCAGTACCTTAGTGGCCCATATGCCATCCAATGTTCTGAGTGTGTGACCAGCCTGACCTTGACATCTTAATATTTGCTGTGTGGGTCGGGCCAAAGTGTTATTAAAATTTCTAAGTGCCAATAACAGTCCGAAGTTGGGCAGTTCCCGGTCGGTGGGATGGTCGGAAAGAGAACTGGGAGTGAATGCACACACACATGTGCACTAAAATATGTCCTGCGTAGGTGGCACGTCTCTATAAACACGGCCTTCGCGGCTGAAATTCTGCCTGGACCACACAATATCCATATTAATATATTTGAACAAATCAAGAATGTTCCCGGTATTGATACAACTGTGGATGATATAAAAGTACAGTTTTCGGGGGGGGGGGGTTAGTAACTTCTAATGAACCTACTCTAATTTTTACTCAGCTGATAATTGTTACTTATTTTATAAATTTTAACATAAACAATGCAGAAAGTGAAATTTCTGTATTTTAGTTTTGATTACACTTTAATGTATCTGTGTCCTTAGTCATCGAAACCTCTTTGATGACCATCAGCTTGAATGAAAAAGAGAGTTAGATAGACAAAAGAGGGAACATTTAACATGTTACTGCTACAACATATACAGGTATCATCGTTTGGTGAGAGTTCCATATAGCATAGACTTTTTTGTGTGATATAGGGAGAGTAACGACTACTCGAAGCATTAAGGTAATTAGTGAAGTCCATCACGTGTTGTCCAGCAGTCGAGGTGCCTAGCCATCCTTAACCCAATGTTCGATGATCCGTAGCTGAATCAAATGTCAGTTGTCAGTATATAAAATAACATTACGGGCCTTCTTTGCACTACAAAAGACATCTTTCCCATGTTTTCTACAACGACTGATTAAAGATTCGTGTAAAAAAATCTACAAATGAAACTGATACTCGCCTCGTAAGAAAAAAAAAAGTATTTGAATTCAGAACTTATCACTTTTGATTCATCGTCTGGCTCCACGCAATCACGCAATTTCGAACGAATCGAATGGGGGCACGTGCAGGACTCTTATCAGGTGAAACGACGCCGTCGTTAACTTTCATTTATAATTTGTACGAAGTATTAATTAGATGTTAGCATGATTATATTATGATACCAGCTGATAATCAAGACTTTGCCTGAGTTTTTAATCAATTAAGGTGTCATGTTATTTTGAGACAAGAGAATGTTTTTAATAATAATGTAATCTATAATTCAGCCCGATTCCGCACCTACTTTCATTCCTTATTTCGTCTATATTAAGTCATGAGGAACAGCCAGATTTTATTATTTATATTTTTTAGTATTAGATGAGTCCCTCATAAAGCCCCGCACATAAGAGTCTCAACACGTATTGCCCTACTGCCACATTTAATGGTCCATCGGAATCACCGCACGACACTCGACAGCACAGAAGTCACTTTACGGTGGTACCGTGTAAGCTAAAGAGACCCCTCCCCGGTCGTGCTAGCGCAATCCAGCTGCAGTGCCTATATTGGTGTCTATTTATTTTATAATAATATGGATTCAATTATCTATTAATCTGGTGACATTTAAGGTATATTATCCAGCTGTACGTTTATCGGTTTGTCCAATTATATAAATCAATGAACGAACTCTTATAGTATAAGGGGGCAATCGGGCAATTGGAAGCCTTTTGTTATGCAGATGTTGCCCTCTTACGCTAAGTAAGACGGACCCCATAATGGGCCACCGAAACCTCTCCAAGCGCACGAAACGCAACAGCATTGTCATTACTTTGTGGCAATAGATGTTACCCTACTCTCGCCTTTACCTTGAATGGTCCACTGAAATCACTCACACCGCACGAAACACGACAGCAGAGCAGCAGTATCATGTGAGCGAGGGATTCCTCCCCGGTTGTGGTAGCCCGAGCAATCAAACACAAACGACAGACAAAAGATAAGCGAAAGTTTATTTAAAGGTGTAAGTTTTAACAATATCTTATTTTATAAAAGCAAATTTCACATCTACTACGCCATAAAATTACTAGCCGTAATTGGCACGCAGGAATGATTGACAAAAATAATTATAATAATTAGCACGCGCCACGTGTGCGCCGTGTCTAATCAAAAGAACCTTAACCTCATTTCAAAATTGGAACTTCCTTACCTAATCGTTACCATAAACCATAGAGTCTAAAAGTCAAAATACACGTGATGGGGTCACGCCAGGATTACGTAAGCGAGAATTGAGCTACCAGTAGTCGCCATAACAACGCGACTCAAACATGGCCAACTTGTGCTTCGAAAACAACACTTTATAAACAGCCCGAGACAACAAAATCAAGGCTAAAACGTATGACCCCTTTTTCTAGTTTTCGAACTCAAAAATAGATCGCATCACGGATAATTAAATTTCATTTATACTTTCCGTGGGCATATATTTTTTCAATTGACCTGTAGTAATAATTGGTTTTCTTAATTTTTTTTTACAACGAACACTGTTAACAATAATTATATTTGAAATGTCAATACGTAACAATAATTACTGCTAAATTTCTATGCCTATTTATTAGAACATTGTAGCAATACAGATAAAATATTAAAATATGTTCTGTTAGAATAGTAGAATTAATATTCTACTTTAGAGTTGACAACTAAGAGCAATATGTGGGATTGCTTTTTATTGATGAATGTAATATATGGAGTATTTAATGTTGATTGTTAGAAAATGGTGAGTAATGAAAGTTTTATCAGAAAACCTGTTTTGCTATACTATGTAAAGGGAATTCATCAGGAAGCAAGCTCTATCTAAATTGGACTTGGATTTGGAATGTCATAATTATGCCAATTGTGTTACAAAGTGTGTTATGTTTGTCACCAAATCCAGGTCAAGTGTGCATGCAGGGTTTGTGCGGGCGAGCTCACCGTGGGCATCAGCTGGTCCGTGCTCCTCACGCGAGTCACCTTGTTCTTGTATATCAACTTCTTCAGCGCTCTCTCGACCGGCTGGTTCCACACCATGAACATAACGTACGCGCCATACAGAGAGAACAGCACCAACGCCTCTTGCCAGTATATCATGCTATCACGGAAACAGTATATCAACACGAGCAGGCTGATGGAGTAGAAGCTGCAGTCGCGGAACAGCGGCCACCAGGTCAACGTGAGCGTCGTGCGGGAGAACAGAGCACACGCGCCGATCACGAACAGGATGTTGAACACGGCAGAGCCTACGATCGTTCCTATGCCCACGTCGTCGAACGAGACGAATACGCCGATGATCGACGTGAACAGCTCCGGGGCCGATCCACCGGCGGCCATGAACGTGGCGCCGGCCACGTCGTCGCTGATCGCCAGGCGCTCGATGATGACGTCTAGCGCCGGCACGAAGAACTCGTCACACACGATGGCCAACGCCACGAACATGTAGCCCATGCCTATGACGTGGAAGAGGACCGCGCCAGAGCGGCGCTGATCCTCCGTAAAAATATCAGGAGGGAAGAGGGGAGCTTTCTCCTCCAGTTCTGTGTACTCGGTGGAGTAGTACTCTGTGGAGTACTCGGTGGAGTAGTCATAGGTCGCGTTGGGCTCGCCGGCCCGCGCCGCCGCTAGCAGCGCGAGCAGCAGCGCAGCACCCATGCCGCGCTCGGGGCTGCGAGCACACTGACACACACTGACACGCCGCCCCCAAGATATCGACACGGAGAATCGACTCCGCGCCACAACTCGATTGCGTCACTCGAGTTGACACGATGTCGGCTGTACACGAATTAGTAGATATTCATTTCTCATAAAATGGAATAAGTCGAAAAATAGTAAAATTAATAAATTTGTAATAATTTATAATGGAATTCAGTATTATATGATTTCTCATGCTAACATATTTACTAAGTACAGACCACGATTTTACCCATGTTAGATTAAATTATTTCATGCATACTATCAACTCTGTATCACCCCCTTAGGAGTAGCATTTAAAAAGAGTAATATTTTAATATCGAAATAGTTATTTTGGTACTTATTTTCAAAAACTAGCCCAATATAAAATAAAATAAAATTTCAAGTTATTTCAAGTAACTTTAGATGAATGGACATACGCATATTAGATATAGACAGAAAATGAAAAAAATATTTCAGTAAAACTAATAAGTATTAACATTTTTGATTAAAATATTTAAATAATTACGTAAATTTATTGCCATGACAATAAATAACTACCCAGTTTTCGTTCCCAATCTTTATTCACAAATCAAATTTTTATAATTTTTAAAAGAAGAAAATCAAAAAGACACACGAATGCAACCAATGAATATTTTGTATCAATGCTCTCAACATTTCGTAATCGTTTACAATCGATTAGAGTTATCGATGCCGAGCCATCTCTAGTCCGCACCCCCCCGGCACAGCCGCTCGATAGCACCGCACTGCGCCGTGTCCCCCCCTCTTCAAGACTGGGAATGAATACGACTGCCCTAAAAAACGATACCAAACCTCCACATCATTGCGTACATGCGTATTGAACACCGTAGTACTAGAGTACTAGAAGAGGGCGCTGAGGGGGTATGGGGGAGTATGAAATAATGATAACTGGTAATTACAAAATTGCCGCGAAAACTATACTAGTATAAGCCGTAGTACTAGAAACGAGAGGGTGAGGGGCTTATGGAATCATTTATATAATGAACTGGCAGGGCCTAGCGGTTTCGTCAGTCGAACTATTGAGGCTGGACAAGCGCCGCCAACCAGTAGTAAGTCCTTCCGAAAAAAAAAAAGACTAGCGGTTTCACTCGTGCAACGTCGCTCCTATTGTTCGTAGCAATATGATATACAACCTGCAGCCTTCATTGATATATGGACTACCTAACAGAGAAAGATTTTTTCTATTCTGAAGAATACTTCCTGAGAATAGCGCAGTCAACTAAACATACAAACTCTACAGCATTACACTAATAGTTCATGTAGAATTACTGAAATAGTCACAAAATTGCCACAAGGACTATTAGCTTGTCGTACGAGTAATAGGGGATGGAAGGAATTTGATACCGATGATAATTCCAGGATAATAAACGATTACTTCAATTTAAAAATGCCGTGTATTGTGTTTTTATAGTATACGGGGGCAAACGAGCAATCGGAGCATTGACCACTACCGGCGCGCATCGCTACTATACTCGTAGTAAAGCTTCTTAGTTGAATGCCTGTATATACTCGCATGAAATATTCCCTATTTTTTCGGCATAAAAAGTAGTTCTTATATTATTCTAGTTTCTAGTCCATATTTGTGCCAAAATTCATCCAATTTTTTTAAATATTTTTTTACATTAATAACAAACATACCTTTATAATAAAATTAATAATTAGAATTAAAAAAAAACGTTATTCGTGAAAGGTGTTTTAATTAGTTTTCTTTCTTTGTTTTATATTTTAATAAATCATTTAATTTCAGCACACTTTTAGCGGAAGTTGTTATTTATGTTTCAATTATTTGTCGACACAGAATTGATTTGTGTAACATTTTTATTAATTATTTTAATTTTGTCTAATGTTCTGTTTCCGTTCCTTGAAAATAAAATAAAATACAATATAACATGCTTCATGATGGCTGTGTGCGGGCGGCCTAAGAAAACCCTCACCCTCAATCCGAGTCCAGGTTTGCGTCCCCAGGTACAAACCTGGGTACCACAAGAACGTGCTATGTTGGGCGTTTCTCTGTCCAACAGAATTCGTAAAGAAGTCTTAAAGCAGAGAACTAAAGTATCCTACATCACGCGACGAATAGGCTCGCTGAAGTGGCAATGGGCTGGTCACACACTCCGATGAACAGATGGCGGATGGGCCGGTAAGATTCGGAGTGGAGGCCGCGGAAAACGAAGCGTTGGTCGATCGTCCATCAGGTGGGCAGACGATTTCCGTGCAGTAGCCGGTCCAGGATGGATGCGAGTAGCAGGAGATCGGTCGTGTTGGCGTTCATTGAAAAAGAGTTACGTCTAGCAGTATACCGATAAGGGCTGATAATGATGAATGATGATAAGATGACTTTCCATGTACTATACAAAAATATTTATTTGTATTATTGTTTTCGTTTTTAATGTTCTGGGGATTCTGTACACTCAATAAAACTAGTAAATTCCATTTATTTCCACTATTCCGATGCTGAACATGTAACTTAGGACTGTCCGTTAAGTCAAAGGTTCTGGTTGAGACCTGCTACGAAAGCTGCAAGTTAGCTTGCGAAAGTTTTATACACTTGTATGTATTGTCCTAAGTGGCTAAGCCTATACTGATCCAAATTACTTGAGATATACCTAAACAAGTTTAGATAGCTATAATTGTATAGCTTTAAGCAGACACTAAGGGTTGATTCACACGTACCACAACCACACCGCAACGACGCCATGTGGTCGGGCGTATATTTTGTATTGATAATGAATATATTAATTTACACGTACCACATTTTGCCGTTGTTATCCACCGCCTGTGTAATACGACCACATCGCGACGGCAACGCCACAACCGGCGGCGGCACCGCGGCCACACCGCCACGACAATCATTCCTCCATGACTACGTTCAGTCAAGCCGTGGTGCCTCTAGAAAAGCCAGAGTTTATACTGTTACAGTTATCTGCACATGACCACGTGTTTACCACATCGCAACGACAGCGACACCGTAATCACGACGACATTTCGCCGGTACCACAATGCAACTGCAAAAAACCGCTGCGACACTATTCACACGTAACCACAGCTTGACCACATTTGGTCGCTGCGACGCGGTGTGATTGTGGTACGTGTGAATTGACCCTAATATTATAAATCGGATGAGTTCGTTAGGTTGAACTCGGGAGCAGTAGTAGTAGTAGTGGCAGTAATAATTAAGTGCGGCATTTGGTATCCTATTGGCCGAGGAAGGCTAAGCTGCATGACTTCGGACGATATATAAACAGAATCGGTGTGAGATACGGCACGTCCGGGGAGGTACCTCCCGCTCGCATGATACCGCCGTAAAGTGAAAGCTGTTCTGCCGCATTAATTGAAGGAGGGTCTTCAGCGGGACCTCTGTGGTGTACTCGGAAACCTTCTAAGTCAACACGATTCTGGAGCTAAACTTATTTTGGTCTCATTAGATCTATTTATAAAGATGCAAACGAGGAGTTGGTCTGTTTTCACCACTCTCAACTCTCATAAACATTTGCACAAATTGACGTATGTTTGCGAGAGGTGCTTCCTTGATCATTACTTACCAATTGGGCTGAAATGCGGTAATGAGACAACCCCGTCGGTAGCCCTCTGGATGGGAGTAGGAAAGGATGGTAATGCATGGACATCGTAATTATGCTGATGTTCATCGGTGTCAATAGTCGTAAAAAGGCTTCTGTTACATGTTTGATTCCCTGTAACTGGGTGTTTTTAGAATATAAAAAGCCAAACGGGCAGTCGAAGCCTTTTGGTAACTGCAAACAGTCATTAACCATAACCCGGAGAGAGAGCTCCTGCAGATGCCGTTCCTCCTCGTACACCCTAAGAAATGCAATAGCATAGCTAATGTTATCATCTGCGCTGTCGGTACCTCCCGTACCCTACCGTGCCGGCCCGATTCGTCTGCAACGCAGCGATGGCACTGCCTCTTACTAATTGTCGTGCCAAATATATAATATAATAATAGCCAAATGAGCATCGAACTAGACGGCTCATTACGGTGAAGTTCGAGTCCGGCACCACGGGAAGTATCGTGTTAATGCGTATGACGTCATAAAAAGGACATTCTCGTCTAGGTGTAAGAGGGACAGCCTATTTCACTGCCTTACGACTTCTGATAGGTGACAAATATATATAAAAAAATACAATTTATAGAAAACCGGCGCATAAGTAGGCCACTCCGAATATAGGACTTTCATAGATAATCATTGTTTATAAAAGGCGAATGTCGAACAATACACAGATAAGCGGATATGGGAATTTATCAAACGTACATTGTGTATGAAATGAGAGTAAAATATACAAGTTATATAAAATATCTTAATTAAAAGTTAATACCTACTCATTAGATGAAGTGAAAGCACGCAGTGTGAAAAACATAAATATTGAATCGTGTGAAACATTCTCGCTTAGCGAAACGTTTCGCTGCGCTTGCGTAAGTCTCTTGAGCTGCTTTCCTTTCAGAATCATGTTCATTCTTAAGGAGTAAACTCCAGTGGAGTGACGACTAACACTCGCTGAACTGCTAATGCTTAATGGGAGGTATTAGGAGTTGGGACTGGTCGACTAATCATAAACCGGTCGGAAGCGGTTCGAAGAATTAATCCATGGCTAGGACGATGAAGAATACGTCTTTGAAGTAGATTCATTTTTGAAGTTATACTTTTTGGCGCCTTAGAGAAAAATGATGAAAATAAATTTTTACGATGCCCGTGCACACCATCACGAAAAACCGACAACCAAGTAAGCTACATTTAACATTTTAGTTTTTCAAAAAATTACCATAATGTGTTAAACTATTAAAACTTACAATGTTTTTTTTTTCTATTGTTAGAGTCGTTTTTTCTACAAACGTAGAAAAAAGGCAAAAGATAACATTTTAAAAAGATTTTTTTACTTCTAATGCGTGTACACAAGTACACATACACACTTTTATTTTTAGAAAAAAGCATTTCGTTACATTTAGTAAGAGGTAGCCTAATACAATGAAGCGGAATGGTGCGGGTTACGATCGAGAAAGTACTACTCGCTCACATAATCCCGCAGTGCCATCTTCGGTGTCGCGTTTCGTGCGGCATGTGAGTAGCCCACCGGCTACTCACCCACCATGGGCCACCGCCCATTGAAGGCGAAGAAGAGAAGAGAGAAAGAATGGGACGCACCGTCATAGTAATGATAACGCCCATGTGCATCGGTAGTTGTGAAAAGGCTCCGATTCCTCGTTTGCCCTTCTACATTATAAAAAAACTTACCTGTAATAAGATACACATCCAATCCATAAATTACTTCTCATTCTGTAGACGACCAACGCACCTAGGTCACGTAGGTGCTAGGTGACTTACCACCAGTACTTGTGCATAACTGTACATACTTGTGACACTCGTGCCGCACTTACTTATTACTGCCACTAGTTTTCATTTTCCGTGTTTTTGTAGTCACATTTTGGACACGGAGTTGAAGTTCCTTGTCTCTATTATGTTGAATGGGCATTGTACAATTTTTTAACACCTACTATTTAATCCTAGATTTTATAAATATAGGTCAATGTAAGAAATTAATTTGAACAGTTCCGATTTTTTCTTTCTCATTCCTTTTTTTATTAATTAATAAAAAAAATTCAATAGCTTAGGCTTGTTTAGGATCTAGAGTGGTGTCCGTGTTTAGGAAAACGAAGTGTTGGTCGACCGTTCAGCACGTAGGAAGACGATCGACGATCCGGGATGGATGCGAGTAGAAGGAGATCGATCGTCTTGGCCTTCATTGCAAGAGGCCAATGTCCAACATTGGACCGATAAGGGCTGATGATGATGACGATTCATCATCATCAGTCCTTATCAGAGTAAGCGTCATCAATGACTTAAAGACGGCCTTTGCCTATATTTTATAGTTTTTTTCTCTAAATAGGTAAATGTCAAATATGTCATGTTAAATTATCAAAACAAACACCATTTATAAAAACTCATAGCTATCAAGCTATAAAAGCATTCTTCTTCAAAGAGAGAATACTATAACATTGTGTTAAGTGATATTATTGTTTTGCTATTAGAAGTTGACATTTTTGGCATTTGCTAATGTCACATAAGAAATAGTAAAATACATATATTTTACCGTTACAGCCTGACAGCTATATTTATGCCAGTGATGACATAAATGGTAAACCATTCAAAATTTTAGATAGGTAATTAATAAAAAAAAACGACAGCGAAAGAATCAAAACTGTTCAAATTAATTTCTTATATTGGTCTATATCTGCGAAATCTAGAATAAAAGATAGGTGTTAAAAAAATTGTACAATGCCCATTGTCTAAAATCTGCCTATTGACAGCTGACATTTGCTTTCAGTCATCAAATTATAATCTGTCGTGTCCGTAGTCGTCAGTCGTCTACAGTCTATGTAATTAATGGTTTGTGTCATTGACCTAGTATCATATCACTAGGGTTTCTTTTAATGGGATTCTGATTTAGGAAATTAGTGCTTGTGTTAATTTTATTAAGTTCCTGAAAATAGTCGTCAAGATGTGGCTCGACCAAGCGGACGGGTTTGCGGAGATTTTTAAAGGATATCTCCCATATTACCTACTAGTAGTATTCCCAATTTTTATAATTCTGTCCCCAGTGAATCCCGTAGATGCTTCCCACGAGTTTTCAGTGTATAGAATGCAACAATATGATCTCCACACAGTACCACACGGTAAGTCTGTTATGATATACATAAATTTCTAAGTTGTGGAGATTATTGATTTTTTGAGGTTAGAAGTTGTCAAATTTTTGATATATTTTATTTGAAGATCTTATCTTATAGTGTCATCTTAATTTGTTTTAAATAATAAGATTAGTAACTTCTTCAATTTTATTTAAACAATCTGTACTGTTAAATCTATTTAAAAATTTTGTTCAGGGAGCATAGTAAAATTTACATACTCATAGTTTACTTAAATGTATGCTTTATGAATTATTTGTACCATAAGTATGTATCCCTCCAATTTTGTGTTTTTGAGGTTAGAAGTAGAGTATTTATACTCTGTACATTTTTTAGTTAATTGCAGATTTCAACTAGGTAATGAGGCAAACATGATTCTAGGCAAGTTCTGTTATTTCTTCTTTGGGTAAGCTGAAAGCTCACGAACGTAGCAGGTGTGTACATGAACACCCTAGTCTGTCTGCTTGTGTTACTCGAGGACACCAAAAATTCTGAAGTAACGAGTGTAGTTAGCGGCTGTGAATCTTGGCCAAAATCAAAACATGCGATAACATGTTTTTAAGGGTGTCAAAATTTGTTGTTATCGTGTAGGTCAGTAGAAAAATGTTCACATTAATCTCAAGAGGGTAATTCACTCATATGAATTGCATTTTGTTCTGTGTTATTAATTTCAGTTAAATTATTTCATTTATCTGATAAAGTTGAAGTTTTTAGTTGTGCTCTGAAAATTTAAAGTTTTGATTTGACAAAGACTTTTGTCGTTATTGTGGTTAATAAACACCTAAAGGCCCCATAGGATCCATAAAAATGCCTTTGTCACCAAGTCAGATAGCACAATAAGTGGTATTAGTTGAACAAGGCTTGTCTCATTGTGAAGTGGTATTGTTCAAATGTGGCGCGTTCCTCTATGCAATATGCACTAAAACCGTATCAAGAGACTGGCTGCTGAGCACATCTGCTTGTGATGAACCCTTTATTGTGTTACAGATTTTAAGAAATCACTTCCTGACCGCAGTTAAGATCCGTGGCGTGAGGTCTGATGCTCATTCGGAATTAGTCATTGTCAATAACGCCTTAAATGCAACGCGATACATCGAGGAAATTCTTCAAGATCCCTGTTTATGGTTATATATGGTTTTGTGCCCTTCTTATGGTTATGACCATTTTTTTTAATGCTTGCCCATCCCTATGTTGCTCACATCAATAAAGTAAATGAGTACCTCAAAGAGGTTGGTGTTCAAAAATTGCAGTGGCCAGCTCGCAGCCCGGACTTAAACCCCATAAAGCACGTATGGGATAGGTTAAAACAAGCAATAAAGTCATCATCGAACCCACCACAAACCCTTAACCAGCTTTGATGCTGCTGCGCTAACTGCCTGGCGCGACTTACCACAGAACGATATCAAAGCATGCCAGATCGAATGCAGGCAGACAATTTTAAATTCGTAGTGATTTAACTCTAGTGTAAAATTTTGTGTTTTTTGTAAATGAGTTTAGGCATAGATCTGAATTAGTAATACTTTTTCTAATGACCATGACACAGATTTTATTGGGTTTCTATTAAATATCATATGCTTCTTCAATGCTATATTATTTATTAAACTGTTTCTTAGTCCAGAGGTAATCATCGTCAACCACAGGCATGAGATACTGGGTTTGAGTCCCTGGTCAGCCCAGAATGTCATTGGGATTTCTAATAAGGAACCCAACTTGGGAAATTGGCAGTGTCACACCCCAGTGCCTCAGAAAGCACATTCATCCTCTGCCTGATTTTTCAATTCAATTTCCAATTTAGGGATCAAGGAGTGCAGTTGTGCCTGTGCACACAACTGTCTATAATGTGCCCTTTGCAGTTGGCTAGTCTCTATAGATGTGACTGCTGTGACCAAAATTTCGGCTATGACAACATTATTATTATTATTTATACTAATATTAAAAGAGGAAAAAATTTGATTGTATCTTGGTTTGCAATGAATATACTCCTAAACTACCAGTACTAGATGTCCCGGCAGATGTTGTTCTGTTATAACTTTAATTTGTTGTCATTGTAATGTGTAATGTTTATGAAATTAAAATTCATAATTATTATATTTTTTAAATCTTTTGCCACATTTCTTGTTTCGTAATATTTGTGCGAAACAGGGTTGGATAGCTAGTTCATAATATTCTGCTTTTGGCTTCTGATATTCATGAACTGTTCGAATAGGATGACATTTGTTAGTTTTACAACATTGGTGCAATGTCATCAAAGGGCAGGTATAGCTCACAAAGGTCTTCTGGCTCTCCTTATGACTGAAGCTTTTCATTCTCACAAAATTAATAGCCTTTATCTTGTACACAATCTGTTTACCCTGCTGCATTAAATGCTATATAAAAAACCAGTCAAATGGAAATAGGACTCTCACAATAAAACTTCCATTAAGTATGTATAAATACCAAGTTTAGAATTTTTTACTTCATCCACACAGCAACTCAACAAACAAATCAACTTAAATAATAATATAATCAACTTAAGGGGAAAGTAGAATAATTTTAATTATCAAAGTAATTATCACTTTGAAAATTAACAGTCATTGCAACTGCTTTGTGTTATGTTTGCTAATAAAATCTCTATCACACCTTGACCTCATTCTGTAGTAAAGATACTGTCGTACAGATATATTTAAAGATTGTGTGTTGTTACCTGCTAATAAGTAGCTGAACCAATTTAAATAACCAAAACTATATTTGCGCTTTTATACTATGCATCTTAAATTATTTATTTCATGCATGTGTATAGACTTTTTTTAACCAATACCTCAATTGTGTCAAAACCAATAATTATGTCTAAACAATAGAGTCTTCTAAGATATATATAAGTCTGCAAGAGTCAGCAATGATGATGATATTTTAGGTGTGAACAATTATTGTGTTTATTAAGTGTTCTTGGTCCTTGCGAAATGAAGGTCACAACCAAATATCCATCAAACAATTAGGCTAGGTAATTGAAATATATAGTAGTTGCGTCATCATCAGCAGTCAGAAAACATCCCCTGCTGGACATGGAGCTCTTCCAAGCTGCTTGTGTTGTAGTTTAGGAAAAGGTTAATTATTATAATCAGGGAACTTGCGTGTCAGTGTGGTGTAATAAGTAACGTAATTCCTTATGTTAAATTGTTATTAATAACTAATTACAATTTAACATAAGGAATTACGTTACTTATCAAGTAAAGGGCATGCCAATCCTCTTCCTACTTATCCCACTACCATTATAAACGGTGAACTTTACTCTTAAACATCTGGATGGTGAAATTTAGAGAAAATAGCTTAGAATCTGCCTTTTTTTATATTATAGGGGTACAAACGAGAAATCGGAGCCTTTAAACGACTACCAACGCTCATGAACATCAAAATGTTTGGCGACGCCGACGCGTTGGCCTCCTTTGTACCTTTGTACCTCTCCATCCAATGGTCCACCGGCTTAATTCAATTACATGAAAGCCTTGAAGCATTTTTAGTACAATTATAATATGTATATTGTGTAAAAATAAAAATAAATTGTATTATATTTCGTTTAATTACCTATAAACCATTAACCATAAGTGTACAACTAGGTCGATTCGGAAAAACATTGTTGACTCCTGGGAAATCGGTCAGCCTAAGAGCTATGCTTCTCTTTGCAGGATGTCGCAGCTCCAGCTTCAACCTGGAAGGCCGCTCCCTGAACACCTGGAGCATGTCCCGCCACTGCGTCGTCGCCAGGGTGCAGGACATAACCATCGATCAGTTCTTCGAGATACGCGGCAAAGCGGGCGCGCTACTGCTCGTGCTGCCCAAGAACGACACGCTACTGACGGACGAAGAGAATGAGGTACTATTGGGGTTCCCTGTCTCAATATACAGAACGGATAAATGAGTACGATCACACGATGAATGAAAATTATTTTTATACAATTGCCACTATTTATTGAATAAAATTTGTACTGGATGCGTCCTCTCGTCATCAGGAGGACGAGGATATCATGTATTTGCAAGAAGTGACAGTGAAGCTCCAAGATCTGGCAAGGAAACCTAAAGGGTACATCACCGTGACTAGAATCATAAAAGTTGGCAAGAAGTTAGGTAATGGGTACAATGCAGATTAAGAAAACAAAGAGTGCAACGCATCTTTATACACATTAACCGTGCGGATGTTAATGGGCGTCGGTCGTAAAAAAACCTGCAACGAGCCTACCGTGACTTCATGCCAGCATAATGTGTGATCTGGTGGTAAACATGTTGAATTTCAGATCGTAGGGTCCGGATTGTAGTTCCGAAAATTTTTATATTTCTCACTTTAATTTTTTATAACATGGGGGCAACGAGTAATCGTAGCTTTTAGACGACTACCTATTTGCCCATATACATCTGCACATTTGTCATACATATGCCTGGCCCTCCTTTCCTGGTCCCCTCCCGTGTGCCAACGGCTATTCACAAACCGCACGTCATCTAACAGCGATCATGTGATGGGTTGGTACCCCTTCTGTCGTGTCGGCCCCAGTCGGCCCCAGTCGGCTGCAGGGTACTACCTCGCACTAAAAGGTTCATGTGATATTCAAAGCACATCCGCCTTCTGGAGGCCGCCATGACGCAGCAGGAGATCACCCTGCCGGTGTACTTCGCCCAGTGGTCCCCCGAGCACGAGGTCATCATCCGAGACCTGCAGCACAGCGCCACGGACGACAAGGCCGGCAGCGCTGTGGAGGCCGTGATCAACACGGTGTCGTCGAACGGTTATCAGCTCGGTGAGGACATGGCGTCACGTCATGTCCATGACGTCACGTCATGGACATGACTTCTACATTTGAAATGTAAAATGTGCAATCCGACTTGCTCTGCAAGCGATCCGTTAAACTAGCTCAGCTCTACTTCTCGTTCATCACCAGCCATCATTCTTAATGAGTAGACATTTGTCTTACAGATAAAACATTATTATGATATCCTATGTCTGTTATCATTTCTTTGTTTTCTCAGTATCTATTCTTTCTACAATAAAATTACTTTTACGGATTTTATCGCGGTTTATTTAATTATTTAACTAGCCCGACGTTTCAGAAGCTTTACAGAAACGTCGTTCGTTTTCTGAAACGTCAGGCTAGTTAAGTAATTAAATAAACCGCGATAGAATCTGTTAAAGTAGTTTTATTGTAATGAGTAACTTTCGCGTAAACTTAACATCAATGCATTCATGTACATTTTATCTGAAACGAATGGTAGATCGCGTACCTTAGGGGTGTACGTAGATGTTGTAAAAAGTTGGTCAAACGAAAAATTTCACACATGGCGACTATCGACGTCCACTAACAACGGGAGAGTTATGCAGATAGGTGTTGCCCCAGTGCCGTGCCACTCACAAATACACACGGCGGGCTATCATGTGAGCGAGAGCTCAATTGGGCCTGCTGAAATGGTACAGTGACACTACCTCTTACAATAGGTTAGCGCGCATGAGACGTATGTCGCCTCACGTGTCGTATAGTATCCGCTGCAGCTGTACCAGACACTCCCGTCCAGTCAAAAAATAAATAAATAATGAGAGGTAGTACATGGGCTGCACGACCTCTCGTCCACACTGAAGTGACAATTTCAGCGTTTCATACGGTTTGTGAGTGGCTGGTGGCCCATTGGAGGGCATAAGAAAAGGATTTCATCGAAATAATAGTTGTGCGGATGTTTATGGGCGTCGGTAGTCGTATAAAGTATCCAATTTCTTGTTAGTCCCCCTATACTATGGAAAAAAAAACAGTAGGATACCTACACACACACACACACACCAATACCAATTGCAACAGCATAGCCTTTACGGCGGTATCATGTGAGCGAGAGGACGGCTGTCTTCGAGCAAATTATCATCTCAGAAGAGGCCAACTTCGCCAACTATCCATCAGCATGCCGGTGACGTTAAGACCACTGCCTACCATTTCCAGTGGTGTCAGCGCCGACGCCATACAAGCTGGAGTCGAAACCGGTGACGCTGCACGGCAAGCTGCCCGGCCGCACCCCCTCTGCGCCCACCGTGGTGGTCGCCGCACACTACGACGCCGACGGGTCAGTCCCCGTAAGTACTTGCTTTATACCAACCAACCACAGGGAGAAGAAACGGACGATGGGATAAACTCCTAATACATAGTTTACTGTATAAAAGAGTTTTATACAGAATACTGTAGTATAGAGAGAGACTTTCTTCATCGTCATCGTCATTATCAGCCCGGGTTCCAATTACGGGCCCACCAATCACGATCCTCTCCATGAGCTACTCATTCACGACAGCGCCGGGGCCATTTAGGGTACCGCGAGCTGCCTTCGACGTCGGAGACGGGGAATGAGGGACCCCGCGGTCTCACTGGTCATGATGATAATACTTAAGTCAGTTTCTATAAAAATTCTCACATCGGGATACATCTCTCCCATCTGCGGTAGAGTGGGGGTCGGACACGTTTTCGAGCCCAAACCTTGTGACGAGCACTCATAGCACTCCGATGAAGCTGTATTGTGCTTCTCTTCGCTGCCACAACAGGAGTTCAGGTCCGGAAAAGAGGCAAACGGTCCATTTTGAAAGAAAGAAAGAAAGAAAATAATTTTATTAACCACAAAAACCATCATCGAAATGCACTGTCTAATTACATTGTTGTTGCGATCAATGTCGGGCGCCACTCAGCATCTGGCACACGACCATATGATGACATGACGCTGACCCCTCACTTTCATCTAACTCTGTACTCTGTAATTAACGCCAGGAGCTCTCGTTCGGCGCGGACTCCAACGCGTCGGGCGCCGTGGCGCTGCTGGAGCTCGCCCGGATCTTCTCCCGGCTGTATTCGACGGCGGCGGTGCGCGGCGCCCCTTCGCTGCTGTTCGTGCTGGCCTCTAGCGGCCACTCGCTGAACTACTTCGCCACCAAGAAGTGGCTGGAGGACCAGTTGGACTCCACTGACGTCACGCTCCTGCAGGTAAGTGTTATTTGTAGTGGGGGAAAACAAACAGAGGGTTTTGATGACTACCTACGCCCCACAGACATCCGCATAACTGCTGCTACAAATTCAAAGACTGCACGAAACTTTATGCGCCACAAACCGGTCCATTATATTCTCAAACTTTCCAGGAATCCATTGAAACAAAGCCACACAATTTCAACCAAATCATCACAAAATGTAGACTTTGTTCCATTAAACAAATACTCAGTTAAAAAATAATTTTGTTTGTATGAATTGTCGGGAACAATGCTTCTACATAATATTGAATTAGTTGTACATTAGAATTAGTAGCATTGAAATCCGTTGCGTGGTTTAGAAGAAAGATTAGAATCAGACAGACGGAGAGAACAACTGCTTATACTATATATTGAGTACATGTGTAGTTGTGTGTATTAACATAAAGGAGTGTGCTATTTTTCTTCCGTCTACCCTCATTTGCCTTGTATTACCTTGCAAACTGCGTATAGGAGTTGAAAGCCGACTACCACTGGGGATGGGTACGACCATTGCGGCTATCACTCAACATTCAGGGTCCTCATACACTATACACGACAATATAGTCTCTTTTATTCTATCACTCAGGACATCTCGTTCGTGATGTGCCTGGACTCCATATCTTCAGGCCCACTGTCCATGCACGTGTCGAAGCCTCCAAAGCCGGGCACGGCGGCCCACTCCATCAAGTCGCGCCTGGGGGTGGAGGTGGTGCATAAGAAGATCAATCTGGCCGACGAGCTGCTGGCCTGGCACCACGAGCGGTTCAGCATCAGGCGGATGACTGCCTTCACCGTCAGCTCCCTGCAGGTGAGTGATATGAACAGTTGAGATACTACGAGTGGGCTAGATTCTAGATGTGCCAGTGGGCAAATGTATATATATTTTAAGACCTCTTCAAGGAACACGAAGAGCGAGTGCTTCGAGTGTCTACTGTAGTGGCCGAGTAATCAGCCGAGTAAAAAGAATGCAGTAAAATGGAGAGCAGAACTGAAATCTGAAGAGATTTGAAGTGTCATCTAGCGGTGTTAGGTAGGGGAAAATATTATAAGTCTGCATCAGCGACATGCCATAAGTAGCACTCGTGGCAGTATAGTTTTAAGTTTACACTTCTATCGGCAGTCCCTATGACTGCCTCTTGTGGTGTGATAGCGTCTTGTAAGTCGACAGCTAGCTGGCGTGCACGCACCTAAAAGTATGACGTCATACTCTAATGTAGTGTTGCGAATGGGCGGAGTCTGCGAGCAATAAGCCGTAACAAGTCATCTCTGTGACTCCATAGATCCTTACCTGCGTTTACAGATATAGATCCGTATTAATTAATTTCAAACTTCTCTAATAGTAGAGAAGTTTAAAATTATATGAGTATAGTCCGTAAAACGACTTACAGACAGCCAGTTCTTTTAAACACACTTTTTAACCTCTACTTGAAAAATTACAGAACCTTGATGGGTACCCAATTTTCCTATATTAATATGTAAAGTATAACTTTTCTCGACGGTTTCCAGAATTTAACTGAGTATCTTAAAGAAATAATTAAAATGAACCATGTAGAAATGTTAAGTATATGGGATCACGCTAATAACGGTACACAGCCTATCGACAGCATCAACTGTAACATCACTAATTAAGTCAATATATTTGTTTTTGTTTTAATGTCTGTTCTGTATACACTAGGATAAGAACGTAAGTTTTTTAAAATACAAGTTACAAGCGGACACAAGCAGTGCGAGTCATTAGATGAATTTTGATGTTTTGCCCTTCTTCACTCCTCTGTTCCAACGGGCCACTGGATATTCACAAAGACATTAACCTACCTCCGTAGTACCTCCCCGGTCATGCCGGTTCAACGGTCGACCTCTCACTAAAATAATTATTTCAATTAATTGAATAGGTTAACTGGGCTTGAGTAGCCTTAGAACAAAAACTATGGATCGAGTAATCGTCGAAGGAGGGCTACCCATCTGCCCATGATTGGTTGTGTTATCTACCACATAAATTTAAAAAGGGTATTTAGTAAGTTAATCTCGCACCATAGGGGCGGTGCATACCTCTCGCTTGCATGCTCCCGCTGCAGCTGTGCCGTCACGTTTCGAGCGTTTTTGTAAGTTTACGCTCGCCCTTTGCAATATAGGATGTATACATATGCATAACATTTATGTGTATGTCTAAGAGCGTGGGTAGACACCAAGAGGCTCTGACTACTCGTTTGTCCCCTTATAATATAGGCAAATGTACTTTCCACTCGTTCAACAATTTGTTGAGACACGTCAAAGAAAGGAACTAGCTGGAGATGCTATCACCCAAGCCGTAAGCTGGAAAAGTCTCCAGTCGTCGCCAAGACCTTCGTGCATAGGCGGCGCCAAACCTTCGTGCCTAGTGCTAGTCTACACCAAACCTTCGTGCCTAGTGATAGTCTACACCAAACCTTCGTGCCTAGTGCTAGTCTACACGAAACCTTCGTGCCTAGTGCTAGTCTACACCAAACCTTCGTGCCTAGTGCTAGTCTACACGAAACCTTCGTGCCTAGTGCTAGTCTACACCAAACCTTCGTGCCTAGTGCTAATCTACACGAAACCTTCGTGCCTAGTGCTAGTCTACACCAAACCTTCGTGCCTAGTGCTAGTCTACACGAAACCTTCGTGCCTAGTGCTAGTCTACACGAAACCTTCGTGCCTAGTGCTAGTCTACACCAAACTTTCCTGTCGAGTGCCAGTCGGCACGTCCTAACTAGTAGAGTGCCCGCATGTACACATTCCAAGTGAACAAATGTTAAAACGAACTAATCGCACTAAGACTTTCTTTTATATCATACACTGCTCATGAATACATCAGTTCGTATAGTGGATCTCCGCCTAAAATTTTACTGGCTCCGTCGGAAGGAGGGCGATGTTATGTCAAATATATACGATATTGTATGCAGGTTTCTGTCCCGCGTCAGAGCCGGCACCGCTAGTTTAGTCTGGATAACGCATGCATTAGAACATACTTTAAGATATTTTGCTCTGTAATCTAATGTTAGGTTATTTGTAACCCTACAATTGCAGTAAATGTATTTGATGTTATAACCTTCAGGGCCACAAGGACCCCGGGCGCAGCACTGTGATGGACCTGCCATCAGAGGAGCGGCTCGCGGAGCTGGTGAGGAACGTCCAGCTGACGGCGCGGGCGCTGGCGTCGCACGTGTACAACCTCACCGACGAGGTGAACGGTGAAGATGCGGCTCTGTACGACAACGCGCTGGTGAGTGACAGCTACCGTCAGTGCTGTGGTACGTCACAGGAACGAGCCGGACGAGACTCCCCTGTGGCTTTAGGTTAGTCTGGGTGCTATGAGGAGCCAGCCCGTCGCCGAGGTGACCTTGTTGCTAATAGATCCGGGGTCATCTCATCCTCTTAGGACCCCTATGCTGCCGGAGGTTTTAGTGGGGCAGCGCTCTCCACACTGGGCCGGCGCCCCATCTAGGGTGTACCGATGCGACGTAAATTTTTATCTCACATAAAAAAATGAATACAGTGTTACCAGGTAGCACTGCTCGTTTGACAGCTGACACTTGGAACGGCGTTGGTGATCGCTTACTTACAAGTGGCCCAACTGCTCGTTTATACTAGTAAAAAAACTGGCATCACGCCGCAGTTCCACTCGCGTGACCAATGGGATCAAATTTTTCGTAGCGCCATGGTATACACTTTTTTCGATAAATGTACTTTTCAACACAAAAATAATTTTTCGATGCGCGGCCAGTAGTAACTGAGATTAGCGCGGTCAAATAAACAAACGCTTCAGCTTTATGTTATTAATAGAGATTGTTTGTAAAACTACTGGTTGCTAAAATTATATTTCGATATATTTTAGAGACGTTCTCGATATATCAAGTTAATAATTATATAAATATTTTTTATTGCACTTATTGTAACATAGAGTAATATATTTCAGAGTGTGGATGAAACGTTCGTCCGCGAGTGGTACAACTACCTGTCGGCGCAGCCCCGGGCGCCGCAGGTGCTCGCCTCCACGCCCATCACGGCCGGTGAGTCCGTAGATGATGTGACAGCGTCTGGTAGATGACGGAGAAGTATGACGTCACAGTGACGGGCCGAAAGGGCAGAGCCTGCGAGCCTAGCGCAACGACTGGTCTCTTTCACTCAATCGCACAATGCGTTACAGATCAATTAGGGAACAGTTATCACGTAACATTCTATCGTATGTAAGCGTAAACCGACTTAAACCGGCTTTTTTATTCTCCATCTGGTTAAGTAGAGCATGAGCTCGATTGAAAAGTTATGGGGCTTTGAACAGAAAGTTATGGGGCTTTGAACAGAAAGTTATGGGGCTTTGAACAGAAAGTTATGGGGCTTTGAACAGAAAGTTATGGGGCTTTGAACAGAAAGTTTCAGTCATCTTAGTTTGCCGTTATCGTTGCAAATTTTTGCGAAATGCGTTATTTTACAGTCTTCATCGTTTAAGGCTTTTATATGACCATTCTTCAAGGCACTTCGTCTATCCTGATATGGTTTGGTTGTGTTCGGTTATATTGCGCAGGCTGTAAATATACAGACAGCGGGCGGCATATCACCTCCTGGTGCCGAACATTTATTTAATTAACAAATATCAATAGTAGATTATTATTTTATAGTGTTGGCTATAAGTAACGTGGACACATCCATGCGACGTACCGTTACTGGGTTTAGAACACTATGACGTGTTGCAGGCGTGACGGGCGCGCTGGAGCGCACGCTGTCGCGGTTCATGGGCGTGACGGTGGCGACGCACGCGACCGACCGCCGCGAGCCCGAGCACGTGCTGTACGCGCCGACGCGCGCCGTGCTGAACGTATACAGGTCAGTAGAGCACGCGCATCTGAGGTTTACAAACGAGTCCGCGATGCTATATATGAGTGCAACATTACAATGTAACTACTTTTACGGATTTCATCGCAGTTCATTCCTTTATTTCACAAAAACGTGCAAGCTCTACAGCAACCATGATGACGAGTGTACTCACTATAATTGCTGTAAAGCTTCTGAAACGTCGGGACTAGTTAAATAATTAAATAAACCGTGATATAATCCGTAAAAGTTTTGTTGTGTAACATTCACGTAAACTTCACACATCAATGCGTGTGCAAGTCTCATAGCTTCATAATAGTATATCATTGTGTTTTTTATATTATATGATACTGACACCCATAAACATCTGCATAATTACTATCCAAATTGTTCTCCTTTCCTCCGCCCCTCCAATGGGCCACCGGCTACTCAAGACCGCATGAAACGAGACAGCGAGGCTGTCACTTACTGCGGTATCATGTGCGCGAGAGGTACCTGCCCGTTCGTGCCGGCACAGTTACGCTGAAATACAGCATGGCACTACCTCTTACTGTATATATTAAAATATATTTAGATAAAAGAAAACTGAAGTGGTGTCGTAGGACGTGCGCTTTGTAAAAAGTCACATACTCAGAATTTATTCCAAGCTCGCTAAAACACGAATAATTAAAAAAAAAACACATTTTAAAAACGGCTCTAGTTTACACGCTACAATAATTCTGCTTCTTGTGGACGTTAGAGCCTTTTAACATTAAGTTAACTTAGCCTTTTAACATTAAGTTAACTTAGCTCTAGTTCTAGGTTATTGTCATATTTTATTGACGTGTGTACATTATTTTCAGCGTTAAGCCCGCAGTATTCGACCTCATCCTTACGCTAGTCATCATCGCCTACCTCAGTGTTATTTATTTCGCGATGCAATTCTTCCCCCGTTTTTACGACGAGTACTTCAAGATGGTCACCGGCAAAGTCAAAGTGAATTAAGACTGTTGACATCTGCTAAGTTTGAAAACTTAGACGCGATCAATTCGAGTTCATAGTAAAATAGTTACCTAATTTAAGTGTTGAACAATATTATAGTGTAATTATTATAGGAGCAAACAAAAGTACACTCAAAGAATAATTATTACATTTTTAAGAATTTATAAAATTCCCCAAATATCATCATATGAATACGAATTTGTTTTCTAATTCCTTATAAAGCATTTCGTTGTTTATTTATCTAGAATAGTACATATTTTATTAACCAGAACCCCTTTACATCATGGCTGTAAGACAAAAGTCGCTACTTGCTAAGTTTGTTTTTATTATTAGTGTTTTATGTTTAATTTTATCTGCGTACTGTTTTTTAATATCATCCATATATTAACTTCAATTTTTACATATTTATGTTAAAATTTTACAATGTTACTAATTCAATTACATATTTCGAAATAGCATTTTTTAAAGAAGTGTTATAAATTTTATCAATAGTTTATTTGCCGTCCTATTGTTCCTTATCGCAGATAAATTTATCACAAATAATAATGTAAGAGCGTCCTTTTTATTCCATTGTGATAGATATAAAAAAAAAATGCTTTGTGTTATATCAAGAATAAAGTAGAGGTACCAAAATCTGTATCTTGGGGGACGCCAGATATATTTCTACAAATAGATACATTTTGAGATCTATATTAAGTATAATGTAAAAATTAAAAATTACACTAAAATAATATATCAAATTTTAAGAATGCTAAGATATGTTACCAAATACTGTTACTCAAGTTTACTACATAAAAATGACATAAAGCCCATAGTATGAAAAACAGATACGCTAAGCGTAGCGTATAAAGGTTTTACAGCGGAACTAGCGCTTCTTTCATTTAGTATCATGTTGTTCTTTAGGAATAAACGACGTGACCGGAATATTGACTGTGCAAACCTTTGCTTTCGTAGGCGCGGGTTGCCCCCATGAAACGGCCGTAACACAGTGATATATGACGGCACCAGAACGTTAACTAAACACAGCGGACGTGTCAATATCCGCTCTTTAGAATTCCGCGCCATTTTATTTACGCAATAACTTCCTAATGACGTCATTTATCAATGACGTATGTTTTATAACGGTGACGGCTTAAAGAAAATGCGATGTCGCCTCAGTCGTATTGTTAAGGCTCAAATCACGTCGAAATGGCTGTGGCTGGAAGCGAAGGGCAAACATTTACGCTGTCACCTAATTGAAAACTATATTCAATTACATTAATACACAGTATTGCTTGAGAAACTAGAGAAAGGCGCGCGGGCACCCGCGGCGACGGCTGTCCGCAATACACCGTCTGCATGTCGCTTCGCTGGGACCGAAGCCCGTTACGACCATGATCGAAGTGCTGCTTCGCTCACGCCTACGCCACTGTCTGTATAAAAGTAATTATTTATTAGTAACCGGTACCAGGTGGTGATGATGTGTTAGGATGTTAGTGGTCAAGTGATTCGAGATAAGCGTAAGTGAATGTTCAGTTCGGGAATACAACTTTTGTTTTTATTGCTTGGTTTTATTTAGCTTTCACAAATCCAAGGAACCAATTTTGAAGGTGTTTTTATAGTATAAGGCGGCAAACAACATTCGAAGCCTACTGAAGGCTACCGACGCCCATAGACATTTGTATTATTGTTGTCATGCAGATGCGTTGCCCTACTTTGCTTCTCTTTCCATAGAGCCTCTAAAGCTGCATAAAACGCGACAGCATAGCTGTTACTTTTCGGCGGTGTCTTATGACCGAGAGGTACCTCCACGGTCATGAATGTTGTGTGTGTGTCATGTCATCGAAATTTGTAGTTTAATTTATTTCCTACCCACTTTCATCCCCCATAGTTTTTTTTCACGTTTGGCAATGACGTGTGATAGTGCGGTAGTTTTTTTTTTCTTTTCGCTGGAGAATACTTTTGAGCATGCCCTCGACACGGAGAAATCAAGAGGGGTATGTGGGACTCGAGAACGGAGGACCGATTCCCCTTACCCACTAAACCCCAGCGGTGTTCCAACACATCCGCCATTGGAGGAGCCACGGGAAAGTGTTGGCATGCGACCGCGACCACCAGCGGATACCCTAGTGGGCGCTTCTTGTGAGGGATACTCCCTAACTAACCACATTAAGGTGTACTGTTGAGAGGGACGACGACATCCCCAAGCTGTCGCCCTCAGACCCCTCCTAAGGCGCCATGTTGTGTCCTCGCCTACGACGCCTCGAGATGGATTGAATGTCCGCCTCTCTCAAACAGTTCGCCTCTCTCTTGCGTGACATTTTTTTTTCATTGCGCATTTTGCGAAGGAGTCAACAGCGTTTAAGGCTTCCTTACAGTCTACAATGGAAAGAATTAATATTGGCAGCGAAAGGTCTACGCCTACAACTTTAGAGAGGATAGCAATTTCCTCTACCCAAGCAGGGCATTCCGTTAAGGTTATTGTATCGTATGTCGAGCAGTGTCCCGGACACTGCTCGACATACGATACAATAGACTCGAGGATGACAAGACGGTGTGGATTCCAGCTGAACCACCTCACACAGGTAATGACCAAAGCAGCCGTGTACAGTCTAAATCTGTGTCAGATGAAAGCGCTCTACCTGGGGGCTTCATCTACTTTCTAAGAACAGGACGCATGGCTGTTAATAGTTCGGCACTGTCTCGCGACGCCTCCAGCCTTTCTTCCCACATTTAATATGATTTTGCTCGGCCAACTCTCTTCCATACACACAAGACTTCAGGTATCGGATTTCTACTCTCTACTTCACGTGCAGTTACGCTGGCAATAGGCGTCAGCTAGCACCTTTGCCTCCAATGCCCAGGGGACGTTGCTTGCCAGGACACATGCGGCGTCCCCGGAAATCGTCCTGTACACTCGAACCGCCCGAATGACCATTATTCTCTGAAGTCTTGTTATTATTATCCGGTTGTGGCTGGATGCTACTTCTGACCACACTGGCGGCCCGTACATCGCCATTGGCCTACCTATATTAGGCAGAAACCAGGCCTGACCAGCTGCAGATTTCGTCAACCTTTGTGATAACCGGACAAAATAATTTTTGAAAGTCTACCGACTATCAAGAAGAAGGTCCAGGCAATTCATGGTGGTACCTACAACAATTTTAGTCCCTCCGACCTCTACTTCCAGCGCTCGCGGTGGTCTGTTGCGCGGGCCGTGCAGGCACAGAGCTTCAGAACTTGCCAGTGCCCCCCAGAAACCCAGAGCGCGGATGCGACGTACCACTTGAGCGACTGGCGGCCGTCGCAGGGATAATGGTCTGTTTGTGTGATGAGCCTCGAGCTACAACTAGAGTGTCATCCGCGTAACATAAAGCACTTGTATCGTGAAGAATACGACCGCAGAGTGCACAGTCGTACTCGATATTCCACAGCAGCGGACCAAATGACCAGGACCCCTATGGAACACCGCACACAACTTCCTTTGTCTGCCATCGCCCCTCTTCTATCTGGTATCTGACGGCGCGTGACGATACATAGTCCGCGGCAGTATTGCGCAGGTACCGAGGTATTCTCCACCATGGCTCAAGCCTTGTCGTGCCGGCGGGGCTTAGTAGCCTGGGCTGAATCCAGGAGATGGCAACTGAACCGAGGGGAATCTTTGCACCCCTC
The DNA here is from genome assembly GCA_017140195.1 of Eumaeus atala. NCBI lineage: Eukaryota > Metazoa > Arthropoda > Insecta > Lepidoptera > Lycaenidae > Eumaeus > Eumaeus atala. The sequence goes on from JAFELO010000841.1 coordinate 346,558, forward strand.
TTACAAGAAGAGGGGGCTTAAATATCAGGAACAAGAATTGCTCTTGGTACCCCTCTTATAAGAAGAGGGGACCTGTCCTGACGGGCGAGCTTACTCTACGCGTCATGATGGGTGGTGACCACTCACCTTGTGATGGAAACAGGGTGGAGACTATATGCTCGCGAAAATCAGGTGGGAGGGACTGCGTGAGTGGTGGAGCAGCTGGCCAGAGCCTACTCCTTACTCATTTGTACGGCCCACGGGTCACGGTCGAGAGACTCCAAGAACTCTCTCCACGATTTCGTCTTCGCCCGTCGTATACTATCACGAAGGGCTCGGCGGGCGCATCGATACCTCTCATAAGCATAGGAAATCTGGGCCTCAAGGCCACTGAACCTACGTCTCAGCATCCGTTTAAAATAGCGGCGAGCCGCCACACAGTCTTCCCTCAGCAATTGGAGGTCTGGATGCCACCAATTAAGTCGCTGCTAGACAAGTACGGACCTATTCGAGGCATTGACGCATCGCATATTTGCTGCATCGTGTCGGTTACCCACTCAGCTTTTGATTCGGTACCACCGACGGAAGGAAGGGATACCTCCTTTCAAAAGCTCTTTGCCGATCTTCTACAGCGCTCACCTAGGACCGGAGCCAACATATGAAATGCGAGGCGACCGATGATCTGACAATGTCTCCATATTTTCCAGAACCCACCACCACGCAATCCTTCCGACCCCTTGACTTATAAGTGTGACTTTATTTTATCTACGAGGGGCGATTGATAAGTATCCGAAACAAAAAAGTGAAACATTAATAATCTACTTAAAACAATTTCACTTTTCAACGTAGTTTCCTTCTACCTCGATACATTTAGCCCAGCGTTCCTCCAATGCCGTTAGACCAGTTTGATAAAATGTTTTCTCTAACCCCTCAAAATACTCGTCTACGGCGACAATGACTTAATCATTTGATGAAAATCTTCGGACAACCTGACCATTCCTTGAGATTCGGGAATTAGTGCAAGTCGCACGGGGCCAGATCTGGGGAATAAGGGGGACGCAGTAACAATTGGAACCGCAATTCATGGAGTTTGGCAACTGCAACTCTTGACAAGTGCACTGGTGTGTTGTCGAGGTGGAATAAAACTTTATTTTTGGCTAAATGAGACCGTTTCTTTCGGATTTCTGCACAATTTTTTTGCACCAAGCTTGCACAACACTCTCCATTTATTGTTTTTGCCCTTTGCAAATAATCCACTAAAAGAATCACACCGAGGATCACAAAAAACAGTTGCCATCACTTTGCCGGCCGACAAAACAGTTTTTGCTTTCTTCGACGCAGGTTTTCCGCTCTCAGTCCACTTCAGCGCGCAAAGCTTTTTTCATTCGCAAATGTTGCCAACGGCCAGACCTGTTGGCGTCTTCGCAGCTCTTTCCTCCACGTCTAAAATTAGTTACCCAGGTGTGAATTGTACTCAATGCAGGAGCACAATTACCTGAAACACTATCTTGACTATAATCTGGGCTGCTGTTTTCCCTTTTAAAACGTAAAACTTTATCACCGCACGAATTTCTAGGTCCCCTCACACAAATTCTATCAGTTCGAATAAATTCAAATTTGGTGTTCTATATTCGAAAAGATGGTAGAATGTAATAAATATTTTTTTGTCTATCTTTTCTAAGTTCGTCGTTTCGGCCAGTTATCAAGCAGCCTGGTACAATAGAGCCACCAATGTGCCGCACGCATGCATGTATGTGCAGTGCCTCGAATCGCTAACTGTAAGCCTGACGGAAGTATCCAGTCCTCAAGTACTCGGCCTTTTTTATCCGTCACCGGAGAGCCCCCACAGCGTGGACTTCGCGTTGAAGTCACCGGTAATGAGCAAAGGGCGTGACACTCGGCCAATGAACGAACGGGATTAACCAAAAAGTAGGCATGCGGTAGTATGCCGATCGATAAGGCGCGACTTAAAGAAGTGCTATGATTTCCCTTCTTATTGTGTTTGGTTCATAATTGTGATAAATGAAAATTAACGCTTTATTTAAAAAAATATTTATTGTCTTCCTTAAATGCTTAAATAAAATGTAAAGGTAAAGCTACCATTCAATTATCTTAAGCGCTAAATATATTAGACCATGCTTAAAATTTAATAACAAATAGAAATTGTAATAAATGTTTTAACAATGTATAAGGCTTGAATAAATTATACATAAAATCTGTGTGTCCACGCATTAAGCGCTTGGAAATGATTATTCTTTTTGTTAAAAGTACACTTTGATCAAAATTCGTGCCTTTTGTATTAAACAAAAACGCATAGTGCGTTTTTGTTCCGTACAAATCAAAATAATTCACAAACACGTATGATTTGACAAAAATCGTAGGCCGTTTAGGACTGTTATTGTGCACAAGTTTATTTTTACTTTGTAGGTGCTTTTACCTAGTTTTATATATCGAAACTTTTCATCCGCCACGGCTGTTCCCGAGAATAAATTAAACACTGCCTCTTGAATCCCTCCATCAATGCGTGAAAACTGCATGAAACCCCGTTTATTATATTTAAAAAAAAAATCGATCACATAGAAACAGCATTAGGGGGCTTCATTTTATAATAAGTATAGATTAATTACAGATCTGAGAGTCCGCTGATCTTTCTAATTAAAAAAAATGCTATCCCTCGCTCATCCCTCCATCACCTCGGCAGATGCCGCGCCGTTGATATCCTTGAGCTCGCTCGACCTGTATGTGGCTACTATGTTGATCACTCCTAGCTTCTGTAAACATATCGAAATATAATAATAATAATAATAATAATGTCATCCCAGCCGAGGCCACAGCGGCCGTCGCTACGGAGACCAGCCAACGCGGGACATGTTCTAGTGCACAGGTGTGTGCGCAGCTACAAGTGCCCTCACTAATCCCATATTCTATTTGTAAGAATTAGTGCCTTGTTGCAAAGGAGGAGGTAGTGCCATACATGGTGCATGACACTACATCCTCCTATGCAACGGAATTGGGCCGACACGACCGGGGAAACACCTCTCGGTCACTCGATACCGCTGTAAAGTGACACCCACGGTATCGCGGTTCGTGAATAGCTGGTGACCATTGGAGGGGAGTAGGAAAGGAGGGCAACGCACCTTTACGAAAATATTGCGGATGTTGTCTATGGGCGTCGGTAGTCGTCGGAAGGTTCTGATTTCTCATTCGTCCCTCTATACTATTTATAAAACAATTTACATTAGTCTTTTCAGTTGAAAATAATCCTTTCTAATTGAAATGTCGTAGACATGAGCTGCTAATAATCAGGAGACGTCCACTGCTGTACACAGGCCTCCCACGGAGTGCTACGAGTCATCAGATCATCCATAGCCCGTCCAACACCGCCTCCTCCGGTGCAGAAGCACTCGATATCTCTTCCTTGTGGTTGTGTAGGTCCTGCGATCAAATCTACCACTTCCACTTACCGACATTCTAAACTACTTCGATTAGTCTCATTCTATGGCGGCGTATACAATGAAAATATTATAATTTATTTATAAAACGCAGCTCTACGACGGTGTCATGTAACGAGAGGTACCCAACTTTCCGGCAGTTCAGTTGCAATGCAGCAGGTGCTGGTGGCGTTACCCGACTTGCCACTCATTGTTAAATCCACTAGTCTGAAGCTTTGCAAGTGTACACATAATACTTCTGCACGCCAGATCCATTGCTATGTGGGCAGAGGGAACCGAGTGCTATAATTGGCGATCCTTAACTTATCTTGCACCCTCCACATTCACAACTTTATAACACAATTTTATTTTTTATTTTATAACAAACAATTTAGGAAAAAGGTAGTGCCATGCAGCATAGGAGGAGGTAGTGACATGGCTCATGACACTACATCCTCCTATGCCGTCGTAAAGTAACATTTTCAGTGTCGCGTCTCGTACGGTTTGTGAGTGGCCAGTGGCCGATTGGAGAGGGGGAGGGGTAAAGGAGAGCAACTCATCGGTAATAGTAATTATGTGGATGTACATCTGCGCAGATATTTCTAAAAAGGCTCCGATTTCCCGTTTGCCCCGCCGCCGACGCCAGATGCGAAAACTCTTAACCATAGCGATAGTGCCAGGGAGGGACGTCATAGTTATATGACGGTGACTGGCCGCATTGATAGAAAAAAGTAAGACGAGAATGCATAACTATCTCTGTTTATCTAATCTCAAGCGTGCACTGCGCAGGGAGAAATTAATGAAAAAAGAGAGACAGAGACTTAGACGGACGTCTTTTAGACTGGCTTCACTGCTCTATCTATATCGCCTCTATGGTTTTGACACCGACTTCACACGACACCCGATCAGATCGGGTTTTTTTTTGCCCCCCTAGTCTATAAAAAATAAATCACAATAAAAACACGCCGGATGCGAAAACTCTTGACCATAGCGATAGTGCCAGGGAGGGACGTCATAGGCAGTTATATGACGGTGACTGGCCGCCTTGATAGAAAAAAGTAAGACGAGAATGCATAACTATCTCCATTTATCTAATCTCAAGCGTGCACTGCGCAGGGAGAAATTAATGAAAAAAGAGAGACAGAGACTTAGACGGACGTCTTTTAGACTGGCTTCACTGCTCTATCTATATCGCCTCTATGGTTTTGACACCGACTTCACACGACACCCGATCAGATCGGGTTTTTTTTTTGCCCCCCTAGTCTATAAAAAATAAATCACAATAAAAACACGCCGGATGCGAAAACTCTCGACCATAGCGATAGTGCCAGGGAGGGACGTCATAGGCAGTTATATGACGGTGACTGGCCGCCTTGATAGAAAAAAGTAAGACGAGAATGCATAACTATCTCTGTTTATCTAATCTCAAGCGTGCACTGCGCAGGGAGAAATTAATGAAAAAAGAGAGACAGAGACTTAGACGGACGTCTTTTATAATCTCTACTTCACTGCTCTATCTATATCGCCTCTATGGTTTAGACACCGACTTCAGACGACACCCGATCAGATCGGGTTTTTTTTTGCCCCCCTAGTCTATAAAAAATAAATCACAATAAAAACACGCCGGATGCGAAAACTCTTGACCATAGCGATAGTGCCAGGGAGGGACGTCATAGGCAGGTATATGACGGTGACTGGCCGCCTCGATAGAAAAAAGTAAGACGAGAATGCATAACTATCTCTGTTTATCTAATCTCAAGCGTGCACTGCGCAGGGAGAAATTAATGAAAAAAGAGAGACAGAGACTTAGACGGACGTCTTTTAGACTGGCTTCACTGGTCTATCTATATCGCCTCTATGGTTTTGACACCGACTTCACACGAGACCCGATCTGATCGTGGTATGTCATAGACTTCCCGGCACCAACATCCTTCCACATTCGCAATATTTTTGGTTCATACGAGGTAAGGTTATGTTTTTAGGGCTTTACTTACACTGGGGACTAATGGAACGTCGACGCTCAGCTTCTCATGGGGCCCCACATCAGGTGCCGCCATTCGCAGCGTCCTACCCTTGATAGCCGCGGAGGAGATGCGAAACTCGCCTCCTGAGAGGGGCGTGTCCAGGGGGTTGGTGAACGAGAGCTCCGCGGTGACTGGCTGGCCGATAATCAGGTCGTCGTTGAACTGTAATGAGAAAGGTGAACTTGATTGATGTGCCTATTTAATGTAACTCGCAGTTGAGCGTCTTGCGGCCTGCTCACACATCACTGTTATGTATGTTGACCTCCTCTACTCTCCCGCTTCCAATACTCCACCGGAAATTTGCGATCAGCACGAAATTTGACAACACAGCTGTCTCTTTTTTGTGTGGTCTTATGTGAGCGAGAGGTACCCCCCCCGGACGGGCCGGCCCTATTCAGCTGCACCGCGGCATGGCACCTACCTCGTTAGCAATAATTCAAGAAAATAACGGACTCTATTGTATGTATTTAGGAAGCCCATTCGATGGCAGGGCTAAGGGACTCAAAACGCCTTGATTACTGTAACACTTTCAAAATTACACATTAAATCTGTTACATAAAATTATTCCTGTAACACATATAACGTTTCGGTTTGTACCCTCTTCGATGATATGTTACCGTTGGATAGTTTTATACACTTGCAGTTTCTTTGCCCAGAGGGCAAGAGACGGCAAGAGATACAACACCACGCACAATTATGCGCTTGTATACCAAACTAAATGTTATTGGCTGTAAACTGTTATATTATAACAGGTATTTTTGAAAACATATTCTAAGCGATACACTTTATTTCTGTGTCAATGTATTAATAGAAACAAAAGGCAGTGGAAAACACTATTCGATTACCACTATGGATGGGATGCACGGCGCACACAAGTAACAGTCAAATAAGTCCCGTAAAACAAAGTGGAATGGGAAGATAGTGATAATGTTTTCTTCACTGTGCATGCTCATATTGTCCTATTCATCTGGGGCGAGCAACAAGTAGTTCACACGAGTGGAAAAAAGAAAGACGCGCTAAAAGAGCATACATTTTAACGCGCGATATTTCTTGTTAGAACGGGGCTGAATAGAATTATAATAATGTACCTTGACGATAATATTGGGCTTCAGTATTTGGAAGTCATCATCATCAGCCCACGACTGTTTGGTTTCATCCACGATGGCCATGGCGGATATCTTGATGTTACAGTACTCCACCAGCTTGGGCAGATATTCCTGTGCGCGTATTAGGATGCTCACTTCTTCATCTGGAATACAAAATTTGTATTTCCACATTATAAATAAAATATCGCCTCTGTGGTGTAACGGTACGGGTGCCGCCTGTTAAGACCTTTAGCCGCGTGGGGTCCCGGGTTCGATCCTCAGGTCGGGCAACTATTATTAAAATGCTTTTCAGATTATTCTGAGCATGCATTACATTGCCCGGGATTGGAATGTGCCCTAAGTGGCTTTAGGATTGCCACCTATGACACCATGCGCCTCAGCACCTTATCTAATCGTGGGTGTGCTAGTATGTCTGCTGGACTTACGAGTTGTGGGTGTACTAGCACACTTCTGCCTACCTCTTCTGGGACAATAGGCGTGAAGGTATTTTTTTTATAAATAAAACCTTATTGTTTTAATTTAACAGAATCAATAAAACATAGCTGTACAATAAAATATTAAAATAACGAAAAAGCTGCTTATTGTTATTGTAATAAAATAGTGTCCTACTATTAAATATATGTTTCGAACTCACGTTTCCCGGGACCGACGGATATTTTCCCTTCTTGTTTCTTTATTATTTCGGACTTGACGCCGTTGTAGAACACGCTGGTGGCCGAAAGAGCCGCTTTGATGTGACGAGGCTGAAAAAAAAGCAAAATTTATAAAATACAACAATAAGAATGAACAAATGGCCCAATGGGGGGAGGGGAGGATGATAGTGGAGCAACGCATCTGCGAACTATCGTGCGTATGTCCATGGGCGTCGGTAGTCAGCAAAAGGCTCCGATTGCCCGTATGCCTCCTTGTGCTATAAAAAAAAAGCTTTAGAAATGTATCTTTATAATGCTGAGATGGATTTTAACGCGGTTCCTTCATAGGTTGGTGGAGCAAGCAATTGGAGCCTTTCGACGACTAACGACGCCCATAAACATCCACATTACTGTTATACACAATAGTTGCCCGCCGTTCCTACCACGGCGGTTTCACGTCCGCGAGAGGTGCATTCGAGGTCCTGCCTAAGCAATTCGACTGCAATGCAGCATACAACTTTTTCACAACTAAAAAGTTCCATAGTCAGATAAGAAAATTAGAATTAGAAGTTTTTATAGGAATAGTAAGTCCGTATAGGCCCGAGATGGAGCTTAGTGCGTTTTCCATGCAAAACTATCCACCTATTTATATGTGAAAATAACCGAGAAAGTATTTTAGTGCATTTCTTGTTCTGATCTACGTTTCTTTTGCTAGGGTATGCGTTTAGACATGTCTCCAAGTAGGGGAGCGCTTAGGGATGTGTAGAACTCAAAAACGGCATCAGTTGGTGCATTTACGGTAGTATGCCAACGTTTCTAGGGGATCCTCCACTGGGGGAAGAGCGGGAACACCGCTGGGGCTTAGTGGGTAGAGGTAGCCGCTCCTTGGCTCTCATGACCTAAGGTTCATTTCTTTCGCTCTCACAAAATATTTTCAAAGATGATCAATCATACCCTTGATTAAAAATATAACAAAATATAACAAAATATAACGAAATATAACAAAATATAACAAAATATATTTGAATTATTTTCAGCTTCACAACTCAACTTCTAGGGCGACACATCATCTTTGAAAGCCTACTGTTTTCTTACTTTTATTATACTGATATGAAAACATTGTGCGAGTATAAAGGTCTGGCTGTTAGCTTATAAACAATTTAAACCTAAGTTATGTTCGCGGCTGTATTGTCTTTTCTGAGAAATAAATATGTTTACATCTGAATGCGCCCCTGCATAGATATATCTACAGTCACGGATTTAAGTTACAATTATGGTCAGGTCAGGTTATTCACTTTATATGCGAGTACCATAAGGCTCAGTGACGTGTCAACTCACCTCCGAAGCGTTGTTGTCGATGTCCACTATGACTCTGAAGTCCTGTCCGATCTGCACCGCGTCTATGTCCCGCAGCTTGAACAGGATGTCGTTGGACAAACTCGCTGCGACCGAGTAGTACCTGGACATTGGGAAAAGATTTGTACTATATTTTTATACTATAGAGCCTTTTACAGATATCGACGCCTATAGACATCCCCATTATTGCCCTTCTTTTCTCCTCCCCTCCAATGCCATCGGCTACTCACGAACCGCACGAAACGCAACACCATAAACATCACTTTACGGCGATGTTACGTAGGCGAGAACTACCTCCCCGGTCGCCCAGCCTGATTCCGCTGCAATGCAGCGTAGTACCACTCCTTACAGACTTATCTTTATATATCTTTACGTATCAGTCGTCACAAGGCTCCATATGCACGTCCGTCCCCTGGCACTATAAATACAACTCACCTCTTTGCCCTCTCGGAGTAGCGGACTCCGTTCATGAGCGCCAGCCTCTCGGAGGCGCTGCCCTCTCTGTACTTGTACTCGCCCACGACGTCCCTCCTGTCTCTGTCTCCCAGGGGGTCGAACACGAACGGTGCCTTGGTGAGGAGCATCCGACCGATGCTGCGGCAGAAATATAACTTCAGAACGAGTTGTCGGGGCACACTTTTGTTATATAGTTACACACATCTGCACGCCAGTCGACAATGGGGCAGGCGGAGAGGACAGAGCGCCACACATGATGATCCTTACGTATGTAATTCTGACTAGTTCTAAATCGGTGTGATTAGCATTCCTAAAAAAATTGGCTTCAAAGTAGCTAACCATGGTTATTTTTTAATGACAAGCCTTTCAGGAACTCTGGGTTAATTATAATCTTCTTATATATATCGAACAAAACGCCCAAAAGCTGTCTGTCTGTATATGATTGGTTTTCACAAGGCGGATCGCAGATAGAAATCCAAAACTTACTGATAGTTGTTGGTGTCCACCATAGAGTATCCCGACTCCGCGTCCGAGTCCTTCCTCCAGCGCATCAGGTCCGCGTTGACCGAGGCCAGCATGAACTCCACGTCGTAGTTCAGTCCTATGACGCCCTGCTTGATGGCTTCCAGCGGCGCGGGACCGCACTGGTACGTGCCCTCGGAGGTTTCTTGTGGAGTAGCGTCCACCGCTTGCCATCCGCCGTAACCTGCATATAATACAATAACTTTTGTTATCGACACATTTTATTAGCCACTCGCTTTTGCTCACTACTATGAAAGTAAGCAGCAGAAACGACAATGGATAATGCCCATTACTCTCAGAACCGGTGCAGTGGACTGATGACTCAGTGAAGGTTGCGGGGTGCAGCTGAATGCAGGTAAATTGCGACCGTGAACTAACACGATTCCTGTATCTTTGTGTCCATAAGTCTCAATTAAATTCCAGCAAATATTGTGTATTAACTCGTCATATTATATCCTGTGGACTACCTCGTGATATAGTGGAGTGTAAGCATGTTCAATCACAAATCATGACGTCCCAGGTTCCAGTCCCGTATCAGGCTATGAAGTAATTTGGGGGTTTTTACTTATGACAATTGGAAGTTGGTAAGTTGGCGATGCCATAGCCCTCATGCCTCGGAGAACAAGTGCACTCCTCGGCCATGCACCAGATTTCTCCGACGTCTTCTCAGCGGAATAGGAGAATGAGGGATCAGAGTGTGCACTGCGGTCTACACACACACACACACACACTTACACTGTCATGTTATGTCATGCGCAGTTGTCTGATCCGCCGTGGTCGAAGTTCGGACACAAAACACATTATTATTCTAATGCAGTCCTCGCTTGTGTAAAGATCTCGTGTGCGACTTTTATTCCATGGAAACAATACTTTAGTCAGCCCCCCCTCCCGCCTGCCATATGTTCGTGCAGGGGTGTAACAAAATGCGTTGCTAGACGGCAAAATGCCATGGCCGATGTCGGTGAGCAGGAAACCCACAATTATATGAGGATCCTAACTTTTGTTGGCTGAGTTTCTTTGTCATAGAGAGTGCAGGAACACGTCGGGTGGGTGTACCACGAGCTTCAGACCACACAGCTGCAGTGACCCGCGGTTTGCATCACAATAATTACCTGGTGGCAGATCCGGTCTTGCCATCCACACGTCGTTCCACACGTGGTAGTTCCAGATGGAGTCAGCTCCCTGAGGGTTGTTGGGGTCGTAGTCCAGCTCCTCCATGGTTTCCGTGTAGTACTTGTCCACGGTGAGCGAGCAGTTCGCGTCGTGCGCTGACACCAGGTTGGATACCACTCGTGATGGGATACCAAGGGCGCGGCATACTGGAAAAAAACACAATTTGAACCAACTTCTGCTGGATACTGTTCACTAAGAGGTGCGCAGTCCTGCTGATTTCGACTAACCGGGTGCCTCCCGCTCACACGAGGCCTATCGGTGGGGAAGGCAGCAGGAGGGCCACACGTATTCATAATCATTTCAAGATGGCGGTTATAGGCGAGCTTGATCACCAGAATTTTGGGTTTCATCCATTGACGACGGTAAAGGTGGTGTTAGCCGTAGCGAGGTAAGGAGAGAGGTTCTATAATACCCTGTAGCTGCTTAACAGCCGTCGACCCGTGAGGTACCTCCACTATATCAACTTATATTTTTTAGGGTATAGGGGGCATACGAGCATTTTTATGATTACTGACGCCCATGATCCACGTAATTATTATGACGATGCGTTGCCTTACTTTTCTACCTCCACCCAATGGTTCACTGGCTGCTCACAAACCGTACGGAACGCAACACCGAAGGTGTCACTTGGTGTGACACGGAAGGTGTACGCCGGTATCTTGTGAGCGTGAGGTACCTCTCCGGTCTTGCCGACCCAATTCCGCTGCAATGCAGCATGACACCTACTCTTACTTGTGGTATGTATGTTACAGTTGAAGTAATTTCCACGTTTAACATTCGCCGGGCAATCGTCCTAATGTACAAATCCAAGGCAAATAACTTGGCTTCTGACATTTGGAACGTAAATTAAGCACTTATTAAGGCTATCTCATTCTCAGCACACAGGCGTTGCCTGTTGAATTAAAATTTTTGGGAGCTTTTTTTATAGCAAACGAGCATTTGGATCCATTTGGAATCCATTCGCCAGTGGTCAAACGCACGGTTAATCGTAGAAATGCGTGGCCCTGCTTTACCCCTCTGGGTCGCCGGCAGCTCACAGATTGCATGAAACGTTGCGTAGCCATGACTTTTATGTAGGGAAAATTATTTAATTTAATTAACGGTATCTATGGAAGCATTGGATGTGGAGGGTTTTCTGTAATCTTGGACTTTTTAATGAGGCAAATGTCCTCAATTGTATAGATAAATGCCGCGCTGACAATAGGATTCCTTAGACAGAGACTTAGCAACGTTCATTATGACAAAAGAACTGTACAAATAAATGATTAACCAAAAAAACCCGAAATTTTAATGTGCCACTGTTATCAAGACAAATCTAAGGACATCCTATAATAATCCATGTCTGCTAAGGCTGTACTATGGACCATACAAATCCACATGCACAAAAAACATTACCCTCCTTCTGAGGCATTCGGATAAAAATTAACATTGTTAAGGCTCAAAATCCTGATGCACGTTTTAGCGGGCTTGTATAAATTGATATGTTTATGTAGATGTTTTTGACATTTTTGGTTTTCTGTCAGACAAGGATACGTTATGTAATCAACAAAAAAAGTCAATATTCATCAATTAAGCCGTATATAGCTGCGCCATTATTTTAGCGAAGGCGAATATTAAATAAAAACTGTAGGCGGTTGGTTGTGAAATATCGAAAGTTAATGACCAGTTTATATTTTAATCTACAGTATGGTTCGATAGATGCTACTCGTTTATGTATTTATTTTGCTCTTGATGACGAGGTACGAAAATTGTGGCCGTGTTGCTTTGCAGCAAAATTGTGGTACCTCCCGATCAAATGTTACCGCAGGCTGAAGCAGCGTTTTGTGCAGCTGGTAAATTTTGAAATTTGCGGTGGGCCGTTGGAGATGTAGGAGTGCAAGAAGTGTACGTGACCATTATGTGTATGTTTCAGGGGATCTGTTGTCATCAAGAGGTTGCTGTTGGTCGGCGGATTTTTTTATAGCACAAAGGGAAAACGAGCAACCGGAGCCTTTTGATGACTACCCATGGACATTCGCATGATTGTTACGAAGAAGCGTTGCTCTCCTTCATCCTTGCCATGGGCCACCGGCTACTCACAAACCGCAAGAAACGCGACAGCACACTGTCGCTTTACGCAGGTTTCAAGTGAACGAGAGGTACTTCCCCGGTCGTGCCGGCGCCCAATTCCGTTGCATAGGAGGATGTAGTGTCATGTACCATGCATGCACTACCTGCGCCTAAAATATTCAGTAAAACCGGTCTAGCGCGAATCGAATTCGCCTATGGACTGTTCCGTATAAGGAAACAAAAAGGTCCCACACTCTTACACAAACAAACTGATTTTGATCAAACCGATTCTATTTAAAGTTCTAATTGCATTCTATAACATTTTATATTAATTGTTTCCACTTTCCCCGCGTTACTTCAAAGGCTAAAGGAGAGGGTGCACATGCTTTTCATCACTTTAAAAACGAATACCTCAAAAAGTATTATCATATTCAAAAATCTTTGTTAGAAACCTTTTAGGAACAAACATTCCGATATGGAGTTTCAAATAGGCAGGGATACCCATAATCTCCGAGTGGAACGTCAGCGACAGACGGACATGACGAAATTATAAGGGTTCTGTTTTTTGCCATCTGGCTACAGATCCCTAAAATATATTAAAAGAGTTAGGTAATTATTTCAAAGCCAGATGGTTTTTATGTATATTTTTGGCTTGTCCTGGTGGCTATAAATGGTGTTGAGTTCACCTTAATCTACTTCATTTACTTTACAGGTCTTTTTTAATAATAACTTTAATGTTGCTGACCTCCAACCCGCACCTGTGATCCAACAGACTGAGCTTGGCATATTTATTTAAAGCCATTTCACGTCCACCAAAACTTCACCGCATATTTGTGACGACTGCAGCTCTTTTGCTGAGAAAAAAAAATGGTCACCCATCCAGAGGCCGGCGGATCTGGAGTTGCTCAACTTAAAAAAATCACTCACCCGTGGTAACGACGCCGGCGAACACCCAGCACTGTCCGTACGGCACCTCGGCCTGCGTCTCCAGGTACTGCTGGAGGATGTCCACTGATCCCGTCCACTCGGCCGGGGCTGTCCCGTCCTCGTACTGTCCGTCCCAGCGGCCGATGAGCACGCCGCCATCGTCGTTTGAGTTGACAATGCGTGAGATGGTTCGGGACACCTTGACTGGGTCGCCGCGGCTGAGGGACACAGAGTTACAACCATCCGCACGGTTAGTAATTACGTAGGTGTGTTGTTATGTTTCACCCCCTTGCCCACCACAGGCCACCGGCTACTCGCAATTTTTTTTATTAAATAGGGGGATAAACGTGTAGTCAAAGCCTTTTGATGACTACTCACGCCCATAAACATGTGAATAAATTTTATGCAGATATGCTGCCCTCTTATACCTCTCCCCTACAATGGGCCATCGGCTGCTTAGAAACTGTCCGAAATGCGACAACGTAGCTACTTCACGGCGGCATAATAGGAGCCAGAAGTACCTCTAATTAATAATTCGGTTACAATTCCATATGGTCATCCCGTTATAATATTAATGTCATCCTAGCCGAATTTCACCACGGCGACGACCATCTCTATACAGACTAGCCAACTTTGCAGGACATATTGTGGTGTACAAGTGTGTGCGCAGCACAAGTGCACTCCCTGTTCCCTCATTGTCCTATTCCGGTGGGACGGCAATGGAACTCGAACCTGGGACCTGGCTACAGTGGTTGAACATTCTTACCACGAGGCAGACTACCTCTTACTAATGTAGATAACGTATACATAAAAGGCAACGCACTTTCGCAGGAAATGTTGCACAGCCTAAATGAATCTTTCCGACGTATTGGCCTTTGGATGAACTTAGACAAGACAAAGGTCATGTTCAAAGAACACGTTCTCTCTAGGCCGGTCAACGTCGATGAAGCCATTCTTGGAGTCGTTGACGAATACGTCCACCTCGGGCAACTATTGCAATTAGGTAGACATAACTTCGAGAAGGAAGCCGATAGAAGGATTCAGTTGGGTTGGGCAGCATTCCGGAAGCTTCGTCACATTCTCACGTCGCCTACGCCGCAGAGTTTGAATGCGTTCCCCCCTGATACCCTCGAGGCCGAAACATGGCCTCTTAATTTAGGACAGGCCCGCAACGCTCAGAAGAGATGACAGATGGGCCAGTAAGGTTCTGAAGTGGAGGCCGCGTTTAGGGAAACGAAGCGTTGATCGACCGTTCACCAGGCGGTGTGTCCAGCAGTGGCCTGATAAGGGCCGATGAATGATGGATATGATAATGACTTTCGGAATTACTGTACCTTGAGATTTGATACTTTCACGAGCAAGTGGGTACTAAGAAAGGATTTGTAGAAATTCGATCCCTAAGGGGGTGTATCTGGGGTCAATAGTTTGTATGAAGCTTCGTTAGAACTGTAAGCCAATAGAAATGTTTTTTTACATGCTAGTAATATAATAAATGAGAGTTTAACGATGGAATGTGCGTCTGCGTTTGCATAGTCCGGCGATGACGACGCAAATATATGTTTTACTATAACCAAGTGCTTACGATGTTCCAAGAACATAATTTATTTTAACGACCTGATGTACAAGTTTAATGACTATAGCTTAAGACGTTTGGCGTCGTGTAGTGTCTATTAGCCCATTGGGGAGGGGAGAGGGGAAAAGAGGCTAACTCATCACCATAGTAAGAATGCAGATGTTCATGGGCCTCGGTAGTCTTATAGTATACAAGATATATTACTAGACTGGCCGAGTTATAACGTAAGCCGAGAGTTCGGTCAAGTGTGTTTATCTATGTGTTATATGTCTATAATGAAAATCTAAAATATATAAATTTTTAAAATTTATTAGATATTATTTCGTTGTCTAGTGCCTGTAACACAAGTGCTTACGTTACCTAGCACAGGGCTAGGCTAACGTCCCCACCATGGTTCTAGCCTTGTCGTGGCGGTGTGGCTCAGTAGATTGGGGTGAACCCAGGCGAAGCCAATTGAACCGAGGGGGATGCTCTATGCACCCCGCTTATAAGAAGAGTGGGCTAAAGAGCGGGTGAAGGATCGCTCTTTGTACACCTCTTATAAGAAGAGGGCACAAAAGGGCAACTGGAAGAAGCGCTCTTGCGCACGTGGCAAGGAGCGAGGGAACCTCACCCCATTGCACTATAATTATTACTTACAAAAGATAGATTTTGTGCCGTTTTGCTCTTCAATATGTCGATGTTCACGCTTCACGTACATGGTAATTCGCAAAAAAAAAAAACACTTGTGTCGAGGTCAGCAAATACTTGGAACCGTAATTACTGAGTACACGTTATACAACTACTTGTAGAGTAAACTGCGTGTGTCATGCATTGACAAAAATATAAGATACATGTTTTCATACTGAACCGCCATTCATAATCGATGTGTGTGACATCGTCTTTCGCGATTTTATTATTAATCATGTAGCACAATATAATCTTATATATACTAGAGAGGATCTAAAAGTTCGTGGCCTAACCTACATGGAGATATGACATCTACCGTCTTTTAAATCTACCGTCATTTGTTAGTATGTGTCATATTGATTTATTGTGCGCAGTTTCATTCCGATACTGCACAATATAAATTTTCTGTGATTATTTGTTTGAAGCAATCTGACGCAATTTTCAATAATGGAGAAAATTGAACACCGTGCAGTCATTAAGTACCTCAATAAAAAAGGCCTATCACCAAAAGACATCCATCAAGATATGGTGAACACTTTGGGGGAGTCTGCTCCATTGTATTCCAATGTCAAGAAGTGGGTAGCTGAGTTTAAGCGCGGTCGTGAGAGCATTAAAGATGATCATAGGAGTGGAAGGCCTACATCCTCTACTCATAACATTCTCGTGTCACAATGTTAGTTACCTTAATCCTACCAAACGGCTCTATTGGTTTTTACCAAATTTTATGTGCACATTCAGTAAGTCTGAGAATACTGTCGGCCACAGTTTATTTTTCATGCGCCTAAGTGATAGGGGTTGTCTAAGTGATAGGGGTTGTCTAAGTGATAGGGGTTGTCTAAGTGATAGGGGTTGTCTAAGTGATAGGGGTTGTCTAAGTGATAGGGGTTGTCTAAGTGATAGGGGTTGTCTAAGTGATAGGGGTTGTCTAAGTGATAGGGGTTGTCTAAGTGATAGGAGTTGTTCACACAACCCGGCAAAACAACGTTTGCGGGGTCAGCTAAGTCTGTATTACAGTGTATAATTTTACATTACGCACATCTTTTATTTTCTCTGTTTGTTTTGAGACGCTATCTGAGTATTTTTGAACGGATGAGGAATATGAGGAGTAGGAAAGTAAAATTGTGTGAAACATAACCGCCCAGCATAACGCGAACACTATTAGCTTTACCGCTCTTTCACACAATTCACTTTAAATTATGGATAAGCTGTCACACCGTTCGAGGGTTCCGTAACCAAGGGGTTAAAAACAGGACCATATTAGTAAGACACCGGCGGACCGTTCGTCTGTCACCAGGCTGCACACAGAACCGTGTTAGCTAGACAGTTGAAATTTTCACAGATGATGCATTTCGGTTGCAGCTATAACAATAAATACTAAAGAAAAAACGGAATAAAATGAGTATTTAATGATTCCATATAACACACTTGATAATTTCTCGTTTTTAGATTATTTCCACGATCTGTTACAAGCGTAGCCACAGTGCACACCGGACAACCGGACAACCTTCAGACACTCGTTGTTTCGGGTAACATAGAGGGGGTGAACACCAAATTACCGCCATAGTGGGACTCACAGTGTCTGCAGCTCTGAGACGAGCTGAAGATGTAGCTGAATGGACGCGACTGTTTAACTGGTCTGCAGGATAGGCACGACCTTCAGTAATGAAGATTACGACTGAGAGAGAGATAGACAATGGTCCGGAAACCTTCGAGCACGAGGCCGACTGGAACCTGGCCGGTTCGTATTCAATAATGAGTGTTATACTCATTATTGAAACTGGAACCTGGCCGGGTCGTCTTCAATAATGAGTGTTATACTCATTATTGAAACTGGAACCTGGCCGGGTCATCTTCAATAATGAGTGTTATACTCATTATTGAAACTGGAACCTGGCCGGGTCGTCTTCAATAATGAGTGTTTTCAATAATAAGTGTTATACTCATTATTGAAACTGGAACCTGGCCGGGTCGTCTTCAATAATGAGTGTTATACTCATTATTGAAACTGGAACCTGGCCGGGTCGCCTTCAATAATGAGTGTTTTCAATAATAAGTGTTATACTCATTATTAAAACTGGAACCTGGCCGGTTCGTCTTCAATAATGAGTGTTATACTCATTATTGAAACTGGAACCTGGCCGGGTCGTCTTCAATAATGAGTGTTATACTCATTATTGAAACTGGAACCTGGCCGGTTCGTCTTCAATAATAAGTGTTATACTCATTATTGAAACTGGAACCTGGCCGGTTCGTCTTCAATAATGAGTGTTATACTAATTATTGAAACTGGAACCTGGGCGGTTCGTCTTCAATAATGAGTGTTATATTCATTATTGAAACTGGAACCTGGCCGGGTCGTCTTCAATAATGAGTGTTATACTCATTATTGAAACTGGAACCTGGCCGGTTCGTCTTCAACAATGAGTGTTATACTCATTATTCTAGTTGTCTAGTGGTTAGCGCTTCGGACGTACTCTCAGGTGGCCCAGGACCACCTCACAACATGAACAATGAGTTTTTCTAACTCAAGTACATTTTCTGAGTGCTCTTACAGAGTAGGAAAACATCGCGAGGAAACCCGGATTCGAATTCGTCCTCGCCTAAGTTTGGGTCGAGTCTGTATTGCAGAGGTCAAATGGCAGTTGCTACGTAAAAACTTGCGGCCTCGCCAAATGCCCTAGATTAGGTATCCATCCCCGATGGCACCTGATACACAAGGGGTATAAGGCCTGGGCGAAGAGGATCCATGAGGGTAGTATCTGATAAAGAAATCCAACTCACTGGTGGAAGGGCAGCTCGGCTCGATCCAGCATGAACATGCACGCAGGCAACACAATGGCGTCGAACTGTCCGTACAGCCAGGGCTTCCCACGCGTGGTCTTGATCGGGCCCACCCACACCTTACCGATGTCGTTCTGTATGTACTCCTGTAGGAGGTTCGTATCCTCCATGTACGTCTGGTCATCTGTCAACATTTACATGACCCATTGGAGTGGACTAGGAATGAAGGGTAACGCAATTGCATAGGAATGACGCGGATGTCTATGGGCGTCTGGAGCCATCGAAAGGCTCCGATTATTCGTTTTATCCTCCCCCTCCTCATAATAATTTAAATTAACTCAATAAACTAAAGAACTCATACTTGCAGACAAATTGGGCTGGCACGGCCGGGTAATTACCTCTCGCATATGTGACTCTTCGCGTTTCGTATAGTTTACTCGGTGAGGTGAGGTTAGGAGTAACATAGGGGGACAAACGAGAAAACTATGTCTTTACATGAATACAGACGCCCATCAGTATCCGCATATGCATTGCCTGTCTATCCCCCCAATGGCCCACCGGGTGTTCCTAAACTGCACAAAACACGAAAGCGTAGCCGTCACTTCACGGTGGTATCATACGTATGTGCGAGGTCGCTAAGTATTCCGCAGTGATGGATATGTGCTCGCGTTTTGCGCGTTCTAGAGATGTTGAAATATATTTGTTGACTTACCAGGGTTCCATGGGTTGAAGAGTATGTACAGATCTGACTCGTAGTCGAATATCTGGCGGGCAGCCGACCCCTTCAGTCTGGTGACGACGCGGAGAGCCCAGTTGCCTACGGGTAGGTTCACTGGTGTGGAAACCTGGCCGGTAAAATATTACGAGTTTGAAAATTGCGAGTAAGTTATTTTTTAGCACTACCGCTAACTTGTATTGGGCCGACACGACTGGGGCATATCGTATAAAATAGCATTCACTTTACAGCGTTATCTTGTTAGCGAGAAGCACCAGTCTATCTGGGTGCTGATATCAGCACATATATGCTGTCGCGCTTCGTTCAGTATGTGAGTAGCCGTAGTGAGAAAGTAAGGGTAACTGCATGACACTAATACGGGTGTCTGTGAGTCTCTGTAGTTGTCTAAAGGCTCTCTACGATGATAAAAAATACAGACAACCACACATTCCCAAGATCCGAACCGCGAGCTCTGCCGTAACGCATGAGGCAGACCCGCTTAGGATACAACTGCGCCTGTCGGTAGTCAAATAAAAATAACCCAATATTCATTTGTTGGATCGCGTCAAATATTTCCAGTCCAATAAATATTATTTACTAGCTGCGCCCCGCCGTTTAATCCACATATAATTTGGCAGATATCTCTGATACAATCCTGTAGTAACGAAGTCTCATACCAAATTCCCCGAAACACCCCTTTACGGGGGGGAGTTTCTGCAAATCCTTTTACATACAGAAAGGAAACCCTTGTAACAAATTTGAAGTTTCTTACAATAGTATCGTATGTGCGTTAAGTCTGCGTGTTTACCTCTTATACATATAGTTTAGCGATTCGCCCCGGCGTCTCCCGTGTGCATAAGATTATTTGGATAACTTAACAAGTGAATTACTAAAACCGTTCGCGGGAATCGCTCTATACTTTGGTGAAAACCGCATGAAACTCCGTTCAGAAGAATTATATAAATAAATGACAAGAATATCGATCACATACAGACAGACATCTTTTGGAGATACTGTGTTATATGTAGTATATGACACTTGATCATAACCTTGACAAACCAGTTCTGTTCCACATATTTCTGTGTTAAATCTAACGTCCAAAATACCTTTGAACGAGCAATTCTTGTGTATATAATAATAATAGTTTATTTATATGATAATAATAGTTTATTTCTCACCACAATACACCATTTGTACAATCAGAGTAATAATTGATTTTAGTAGGTGTTGACGTGTCACGGTGTACTGGTGCGTAGACAACACTCTGTGGGCGTGAGCTTCTTCAGGTCTCCAGGTCCCTACTTCTACTATATATATGTTTATTAGAAGCGGCCCGCGTTACATATATTTAAATTCCATGTAAATTTCACGCTCCTATCTCACCCCTTAAGGGTTGAAGCTGCAAGATGTTAGTCTTTTCTTAGTACTCAATCACTAAGTAACAAGCTCCCGCGCTGTTATCGCCATGTCTGAATGTTTGTATGTCTTCGTTACGATCTCCCTATGAGGTTGTTCACACACGACCGCAATCACGCTTAGTAACGAATTTTATTAAACCACAGCGTGCTGACGTTAGTATTCAGGAGGCTGTATTCAGGAGGCTGTAGTAGGATTTTGATATATAACCATAATAGTATCTATGGACTTGTCACACCACGTTAGCCTAGTTCTGTGCTAAGTACCCTAAGGACTAGACAATATACAATATGTTTAATATTTTTATGTATTTGAGAAAGCTTATATATTTAAGATTTTTATTATAGAAATATATGTAACACATATAAACATCCATGGCCTAGGCGGGATTCGAGCTAGCGACCTCTGGCGTAACACGCAGACTAACCGCCACGATTCCAACTGAGCCACCCGGCCGTCATATATATAATTATAAAGACGTACCCTATTTGTCTACTTTTTTCACGATGTTGAGTGTGTTTGTATGGTACTAGAAACGTATTTTTAATGGACTCACTATAAGGCAATTTTTACACGACATGCCGTGTCAGGTGTAAGGCACCATCGTGTCGTGTATGTGTAGCCTTATACATAATAGCAGCTAAACAGATAACATAAAAACAATTTAACCTGAAAATACCCGTATAAAGGTATGTACTAATAGACCTAGGTGAGGTAGAGGTCAGAACAGAATTTGTGTTAACACAACATGTGTTAAATAAATCTTTTACGGCTAAATTAGTTAAATTTGCATACAAATTGATATGTTATTACATACATAACGTTTTGACCAATCTACTTTGCCAACATTATAAAGAGGAAATACTTATTAACGCATATGCGTTATATATATATATATATGTTCGTTATTGCGTATATACGCTATACTTCGCTAAGGTACTGCACTATCTACACGCACTTGTGATAGTGCAGTACCTTAGCGACGTATATTTGACGAGGCAAACCGTGTCTCCTGTCACAAGTATAAACTTACTTAAAGGGAGACTCCAATATTTTCTAGAAATGTATGTAATCTGTGGTGCTGAATAAAGAGTGAAGTAATAACATTGGAGAGATAAATAATAGTGTAATAATTAGTGCTATAAACTAATTGTAGCACTATCACTCATTTCTGTAACAAATAGCTAAATAGTTACATTCTGGGCCTCGTAAACACTAACACATATACTTCAATTTATGACTGAACGACGTGTGTTTTCTTTTTCGACTTCGACTTTATTCTACATCTTTAGTTAGTTTATCGAAGTTTCATAATGACTCCGTAACTTTATAGAAGATGTGCCTGTGTTCAATCAAAACAAACATTCAAATGTTTCCTCTTTATAATATCAGTATATAATATATAGATATAGATGACTGTCGTTAGAACTGTATGTAATTTTTCTCAATTCTATGTTGAAATAAATATCTTGGATTGTTGTAAGCATTTGAGTGCTGCGGTGGTTTCGAAGACGATTGATTGTTGTAAGCATTTGAGTGCTGCGGTGGTTTCGAAGACGATTGATTTTTCCCCAGTAATATTTTATTGCACTAAAAATAAAATACGTACTTAACATGTAAATGAATAGGATGTGATGACGGAGCTGACACAAGCGAGTCGTGAGTCGGTGTCTCGATATTCGACACAGACTCGGAATATATAAACGAGTAACAGGTGTGGAGGAAAATAATTATATTTTCAAGCAAAAATCACTAGTATTTTTATAGCGTAAGGGCGGAAACAAGCAGTTGGAGTCTTTTTACGACTACCGACGCCCATGAACATCCGCACAAATGCAATACCGATGCATTACTCTTCTTTCTTCCCCCGATGGGCCACCGGCTACTATACGAAACAGCGAAGATGTCACTTTACGCCTGTATCATGTGAGCGAGAGGGACCTCCCCGATACGTTTAATATAACTATCTTAGCGCCATCTAAACTACAGGTATCGAGTGATTCTCTAATAAACATGGACACGTGGATAGACATACAGTATATAGATGTACCTCCGTAACACCGGAGAGTGGAATCTTCGGGGAATTCGAGCTAAAAATACCCATTGGCAAGCAAAGCGATTAAATCACGGCAAAAATTATAACTAGCGTAACGTCCTACATCTTATTGTATCTTTGTACATCTTTTTAGGGTTTCGTGTCCAAGAGACAAATCCAGGACACTATTACTACGAGTCCGATGTCCGTCTGTCTGTGTGTCACCAAGCCGTACGTCAAGAACCGTGGTAGCAAGACAGTTGAAATTTTCAGAGATGATGTATTTTTTAATTTTAGTTTGTAAAATTATTCAAATATATAAATATATATTGGAGCTGTTTGTTTTACGAAATGTACACACGCGCCCGCAGCTTGTCTCGTCGCTCCTGTCTGCACACTACGGCTCGACTGTCTCGGCCTTATTTTGCAGACGAACATACGCATGCAACATTGTCTACTTAATATGTATGCGTAATAGGTCATTTTAAAAAACAGGGCCGTTTTGTTTCGTGGCGGGCCAAAGATTAGCCGAATTGCATAAAACTGAGTGAAATTCCGCAAGGATTTTGGCGTTATACGGTATTAAATAAAGTGGATCAACAGCCTCTTGTACGAGTTTTAGTTTCCAATGACAACAACAATGGCGTCGAATACAGAGAAATAGAAAAGTTAGTACTTAGGTTTTTATATTTGCACTCAAAACTCTACACCTAATTTCAAATTTGTATCAATCACTATCACTGCCTTAAGTCAGGATATTCAATCAGAACATTTCGCAGTGGCAATCCGGTTAATCGTTGGCTCGCCAACAAAACGGCGTTCTTTTGAAAATGACTAGCCGTATTGTATTACGGCGAGTTATATAATCCTACTATAACATATAAATAATATCATAGTAGGATTATATAAACTAACAGCTGACGCCCAGATACATCCGTACAACCCGAGGACATGCTGTAGCTCTTAACGTTACCTCGAAGGAGATGGTGTTGTCCTCTTGCACGTCCAGTATCTTGGCGCTCCATGAGTGTTTGTCTGCAACCACGTCCCTCTTCAGGTAAATGGAGCCCTGTGTGTCGAAGCCTGGCTTATCACCTGTGAATATAAAGCCAGTCACTAATTCGCTTCTCAAAATATTAAATTTTTAATCTCGAAATATTAAATAATTATGGACCGTAAAAGGATTCTAGTGTACCTAGTTCGCACAAAGACATCAGTATCATCCGACTCGGAAAACAGTTTGACTGTGAAACCATTTTGTAAATAATGAAAACAAAATAACAGCGTCTCAACATTGTCCGTATCGAAAAGAGCAATTATCAAATTGTATACTTTGTGATAAACAACTTAATGTCATGCGTCATCAACCCTACATACTTGACTTTACATAAAAAATAGTTAAAATTTTAAACTTCTTTCAAATGGTCTCTGCTTTTTAAAAACCGTGACAAAACAGCGTCAGTCGGGACAACTGGTAACAGTTAGTAGGGATTTATTTTGATATCTTTTTCACATTTCGGTTACATAATGATTTATAACGTTTTAGAAAACGTTACATAGCGTATGGTCATCACAAATAACGTAGAATTCTAATTTTAAAATAATGTTTCAAATCGGTCCAGTAGTTTTGGAGCCTATTCAATGCAAATAAACAAACAAACAATCTTATGTTTTATAACATTAGTAGAGAAAATTGAAAAACATATTAGGAAGATGGAAATAAGATCTAGTATACTTAATAAGAGGCGTTTATCCCTTATTGTATGGAGGATGTGTAGTTGTTTTAGTACTAGTAGTACTAAAACAACTACACATCCTCACGCCATGCTCATTAATGTGCCAAAAATGAATTGGTAACACCAACGTACCTAGCGCGAAGACCAGCTGCACCAGGTCTGCCCTCTCATCGTACGGCCTGTTGAAGCGGACCACGCCGTTGAAGGGCTGGCCACGCCGCACGATGGCTGTGGTTGGGTACTCTTCATTCACAACTTCGAACCTGAGGATTTTCTTGTATTATAGGGGGACAAACGAGCCATCGCTTTGTTTTTACGGCTATCGTCGCCCATGAACATCCCCATATTACTATCCGCATAACTGTCATGTAGATGGGTTGCCCTCCTTTCGTCCTCCAATGGGCCACCGGCTACTTACAAACCTTACGCAATGCGAACTAGCTGTCTCTTTACGGCGGTATCATCATGAGCGAAAGGTTCCCGGTCGTGTTGGCCAGCACAGCATGGCGCTGCCCAGTATTAAACCACTGGTGGTTTAATATTACACAAGCGGATAAGTCTTCAAAATTCTCTAACTGATCGTTTGCAACCCCCCCCCCCCCAGACTATCACCATGACTTACTTCAGCGAGTTGTGCGGCTGCGCGTTCTCCTTCGGGTAGAAGTGCACGACATCAACTGTCAGCGGCTCCATGGCTCCTGGAGAACAGATGACATTAGCAACAGGAAACGGAAGACAGCTACGGCATGATACTCATTGGTCTAGTTCTACTGCCGGAAAAGAATATGACTGAGGAAATGTGACTGGTTGATTAATGGACATAAGGTCTAGTTATTAAAGTATTATTTTAAGTAATGCAAATCGAGTAACCCATTCTCACAGCGGCGGCAGCAGAGGAACGAGACCAATGAGGTAGTCTTCCTTATATACGCAGGCGCACTAAGAATGATAGAAGATGGTGCTGCCAGAATTCGGTCACCCTTTAGATTGATCCTGCTTTTAAGATGGGATTCACCTACCGACCACAGACGCTACATTTCTCCGATGAAGCTGAACTAACCTTATCTTCGCTTCCTTAGCTTACTATTCGTTCCGAAAAGAAGGACAAAATCAGGGGGGAAAAGGGTCGGACCATAGAATGTCATATGTATTTTGTATTTTTCAATTTCCAAGATAGTCGAAGTCGGCAGTTTGCTTTGGCGGCTTTACACTCCCCGTGGCTCGGAGGGCGCCATAAAGCGTTAACACATTACCAGAGCCGATGTCGACTTACTAGACGACAAAAAAGTCTTCGATAGTTCCGATGAACTATTGGGGGCGAAGGCATCAGCGTCGCCAACAGTAGTAGGTCCTTCCGAAAAAAAAAACCGATGTCGGCTCGAATATTGTGACAACATCTTAAGCTGTCGGTCGGGCGTCTGATTTCGAATTTCCAACCGGTCGTGTAGTCGTGGCGAAACGCTGCCATCTTATTATATAACAGCAGTCAATGAATTTTTGACACATAAAAATTAATTCATTTTAGTATGTTCGTGTTCGATTTTCCTTGTTTGTACGTTACAAACGCGCCACGCAGTATTGGCCCGCTATGGTTAAGCTGTACATAGATAAATACTTTTTTTTTGTCGACTGGTTCAGTAGGAGGGCAATATTTTTCGACTTATGTAAATTTGTATGTTCATTGCTTCAGCCTGAATGGCTTTTAACGTGTGCGATGTCTTTCGGTTCGTCTTGATAACGAGAGATAAAATATGCAATATATTTTAACAATTATAGAAATACGTTTATTTAATTCTAAAGTCTGTTTTTAAAGTGGCTAGAAAGTAACCTCAGGTTACTATAACATACAAAACCTTATGATAATATCAGAACTGTCCAGTGTTTTATATTTGATAACACACACACACACACACATACACACACACATCTACTCGCCAGTTCCCTAACGGGGCAGGCAGAGAGAGGTATTTTTGTAACTGAAGGTACAAATTTAAAAAAATCATTTGTGCGGTGAACAATATAATTTCAAAATAATATCAACTAGTTTCATAGACAAAAACAGAGAACGTAGTTTATGGATGACCACCAATATGAGAAGATATCATACTACAATAATTATTAATTAAAAAGTTTTAAAAAGCATTAATAATTTAGGTTCGAAAAAAAGGAAGGCTCGTCGTCTGTAGTGACTACCGACGCCCATAGATATTCGTATGGGCGTCTGTAGTCATCAAAACCTCCTTTTCTTTTTTTCGAACCTAAACTCATCTTGTGGTAGCGAAGAGAAGCATACAGCATCATCGAAATGAGTGCTCGCTGGGCGAGGAGACTAGGTTTGGGGTCGTAAGAGGGACCGACGCCCTCTCTCCCCGCAGATGGGAGAGATGCATCCCGATATGAGAGTTTTTTTAAAAACTTAACTACTATTATCATGGCCAGAGGGCCCGAGAGATGCCTCCTCCCCCGATTCCGACTCCTACGTTTGGCTCCTAGAGAGTACACTATTAAATCTAGGGCAGGTGTAGAGACTACTGCGCTTATGAGCAACTGGTGTTGAGAGCATATCTTCATCCTATCGTACAACATAATAAATACGAAAGTTTGTATGTATATTTGTATATTTACGGATTTCGTTTAAATTTGTTTTTTTTATAGATTAGGGGGGCAAACGAGCAATCGGGGCCTTTTTACGGCTACCGACGCCCACGACATCCACATAACTACTTCTTCGATGCGTTGCCCTCCGTCCCTCTTCCTAATGGGCCACTGGCTAATCACAAACTGCACGAAACACGACGTTATTGTACGGCGGTATTACGTGGGCGACAGGTACCTCCCCGGTCGTGCGGGCCCAATTCCGTTGCATGCGAGGATATAGTGTCATACTCCTACGCAGTATGGCACTAGTTCTCCCCAGCAAAAAGCAAATAAAAATTTGGAATATCATAATACAGTCAGGTACACACAGGTGAAACCTTGGGGCATACCTAGTATTGTACAAATCTCTTTTTGTATTGACTTTAAACATGCCTATCATTTTATTAATTATCGCTGACCTTTAATCTTAGTTAACATTAGACCACAGATTATCAAATAGTTGCTAAGTTAATTAAACCACTTTTTTTTCGTATCATGGGATAGTTAATACTAAACAATTTAAAAACGCCGTTAGCATGAAACAAATTATGTTTGTAGAGAACAAACATAAATATTCTAAATTCGCAACTCTTATTTGCAAGACCCACTTATCGATCCCCTAATTTATTTTAAAAAAAGAACAAATTAATTTATAGTGAACAATATCGTTGTAATATATATTTTTATTTATTTAAATTATCATCTGTTTACAAATATTATTAAATTTAAGTGACTAACCTTTTTTTATTGATCACAAATAAAGGGAACACAAAAATTCACGAAACACGAAACACGAAACACGAAACAGTTGTTGTTATGTTGGTGTGAGCTACGTGAGCGCGGTCGAGTGCGGCTCAACTGATGCTGGCTGCAGACGCGCCCGGGGTATATTTGCGTGTGCGCGTGCGCCGATCGCTTTTCACGGCATCCATTATTTCATACTTTTGCGGGACACAATTTCCGACTTTTACTATTCGCTATTAAATTATTATTCCCATCTATATCCCATATAGGTTTAAAACAAGTCCCCAAAAGCTGTCTGTCTATGTAATATTAAAATCTACTGAACGGTTTTTCATGCGGATTTTACCCTTGAATAGAAGACTTCCCGAGAGAGATTCAAGCGGAGCGGATCACAAGAAATGAAATTATCGTTTCAAAAAAGTTAAAAATGTTAGAAATCCAGTTAGAGAGTCTTATGTTTTTAAATATTTTTATGGCTTTGATGATAATGAACATACCTCTGAAATGAAAGCTGTCCAGGATACGTTAGCACCATATAAAGCGCTACGCTGCTGTTACGCTCAATTGCCTGATAATAGTAAACTTATAGAGATAATAGGTAGACGCAGTAAGCCGTCCGTTTAAGTCGAAAGAGAATGCAAATGTGGTTCACTAAAAAGAGAGACACCTCTTTTTCATTCCTTTCTAAATGCGTAACTCGCATGCGAGATCAGATAGACAAAGATAATAATGCAGTCTCATCTTCCTTCTCTATTAATCAACACGGACGCTCGCAGTCTCAGGCCTGCCAATGGCTTCCCTACTCTCAATATCTCTATGAGTAAAGTACAAAATATTTTTTTTTTTGTTTAAATACAAACGTGTCAACATAATCCCTCTTATGTTATCACGATTAGTATAAAAGTCTGACAAACTGACAGTGACCACTGAATTTAAAAAATTATACAAATTTATATAAACTGTGTCACAGACGTTTAATGTGCTCAGAGGACTACAGACGGACAGACGGATATAATGAAACTATAAGAGTTCCGTTTTTCATTCTCAGCTATTATAGATCCGCAGCCACATTTGGCACTACCGGTGAGGTACCTCTCACGCACATGATACCGCCATGAAGTATGCTCGGTTCTAGTAGCCCATTAGATGGGAGCAGGTAAGGAGGGGCGAAATAATTATGCGGACGACTGTGAGCGTTGGCGGTCGTAGAAAGGCTCAGATGGGACTGCTCGCTATCGCCGTTTATATTATAGGAGAAAATCCCAAACTCATGGCCACACTACTCGTGTCACAACTCGGCCCCAACATCACGATGACATATTGAGTTTTAAAATAAGTCCACTTTAGTGGCCGTAGTATTTCCCGAGGGTCGCGTCACACTGTGACGTCCCACGTGTCAGCGTCACGCTTCTACGTACGCATCTATTACTAAGTCTACTTATCACTGAGGCCAATTGGATTAAGAGGAAATGTATATTTGTAAGAGGTAGTGCCATGCTGCATTGCAGCGTATTCGGGCCGGCACGACCGGGGAGGTACCTCTCATGATAACGGCGTAAAGTGACATCTTCGGTGGTGCCTTTCATACGGGACGTGAGTAGCCGGTGGCCCATTGTGGATAGGGAAAAGATAAAATGATTTTATTCTATTAAAAGGAGAGCAACGCAAAGGTATAATAATTATCGGATGTTCGTGGGCGTCGGAAGTCGTTAAACGGCGGGGAGTTCACATTGGCCCCTCTATACCATTAAAAAATATATGCTTTACAAAATAATCTAACCGTAAATTAAAAACAAACCGACTGCTTCAAATCTATATGTCATGTAAAGCTCTTCCGTTATTGATTGACTGACTCACAGACGTACAAATAAAACTTGAAATGTGAGGCATTCCTCTCATGATGTAAGCGAGCACCAAGAACGGATTTTTACAACCCATTAGTGAAATAGGGGGATGATTTTTTACAGGTACAACCCATTAGTGAAATAGGGGGGTGATTTTTTACAGGTACAACCCATTAGTGAAATAGGGGGGTGATTTTTTACAGGTACAACCCGTTAGTGAAATAGGGGGTGACTTTTTAATATGAAATTCTACCACGCTACGGTGGTGAAACCGAGGGATGGTGCCAGTGTCGTATATTTTTAATCTGTAGCCGACCAAGTGCCAAGTACGCGCCAATACCTCATATCCCGAGTGGTGCTATTGGCGATGTACCCCGTTTCCCTGAAGTCGTGTTGTTACAATGTGATACACCAGATTCTGCGTGCAGCTATTACTAAGTTTGTCAATATATCGCTTATTTAAATAAATTCGAAAAAATGACACAGTTTATATAAATTTGTATAATTTTTTAAATTCAGTGGTCACTGTCAGTTTGTCAGACTTTGATACTAATCGTGATAATATAAGAGGGATTATGTTGACACGTTTGTATTTAAACAAAAAAAAAAAAATATTTTGTACTTTAGTCATAGAGATATTGAGAGTAGGGAAGCCATTGGCAGGCCTGAGACTGCGAGCGTCCGTGTTGATTAATTTAAATAAATTCGAAAAAATGACAGGAGTTTTAAAAATAATGGCTAGGAGGATGTTCAAATCGGAAAAATATGGTTCAATCCATGGGCTTAGTTAGCGAAATCCTGAGCCTGTTTGTTTGTTTGTTTGTTTATTCTATTTAACCACTAGGTGATCATAGTGTTTCCCTAAACCGCATCACGCTATGACGTCACTGATGATTTAATGTCTCGTGCACACGCTTCTAAGACATTGAGTTACAAAAAATAATTCGCCAAGTCAACCTGACGTGAACGTAATCATGTTAAGACGTATATACAAAGTACATAATTTGACAATTGCACATCTTTCATACGAACTATTTTGAGACGCTGACTTTGTACCTTGGTATTCTTGTAAATGACTGTTATAAGCATAGCTAATACTATTGATTATAAAGGAGTTCAGAGAATCGCTACGCATAAGCGACGGAGAAAAGTATAAAGAAGTTAAAACTAAGCGTATTTTCGCCGAATGTCCGAATATTCAGCAAACTTCATTCATTATCCAGCCAAAATGTATTTAATTATACCATGCAGGACTTTAACACTATCTTGCATTCTTTTGACTAACTGTTGAGCATATTTGGCTTCCAGTACCTACAAATACAAAAATAAACCACGATAAAATCCGATCATAAAGTAAAATACAAAAATAAACCACGATAAAATCCGATCATAAAGTAAAATACAAAAATAAACCACGATAAAATCCGACAAAATAGTTTTATTATAATGTGCTCATAGTGTTTCCTTAAGATCGCACTGTAACGTCTTAAGTAAACATATCAATAATCCTAGCCGGATAGACAGACCAGTTTGTCATGACACTCGAGTAAAAAGGCCGGATTATAATATTGCCTATATATTTTATCTTTATTATTATTATTATTATCAGTAACCTAGTGTGTCCCACTGCTGGGCAAGGGCATCGCCACTCTATTTGCACACCTCTCTATTTAGAGGTTATTATGAACAACTTCTATTCAAAACCGGACCTTTTGGTTACTCACGTTCAATTTAGTCGGACGCGCACGTAAAAAGCCTAGGTACGGCTTTATGCGGATGCATCGTATTTGGTAACGCCACTAATGTCACAATAAGGTCGCACTGCGATGTCACAGATAATTTAACATTACTCTCATTTTCTGTAGCATTCCCAGCAATGTCACGCATCTCACCGTTCCCCTTTTACCTTATCACCCTCGCCCCGTTGCGTCAATACATCAGTGTACTGTAAGGCGGCGCCAACTTGACGTCATCGAGGCTAGGTCAACAGATATTGTCACCAAGATATGCGTACGCTTCTCAGTAGGTATTACTAAGTAGCTTTATCACCGAGGTTGAATGCTGTGTTAAAGGGTTAAATTGCTTGTAAAGTATTGTGCGGAGGAAAACTATTAACAATTTCTACTACTCTGGGATCCCATGATCATTATCCGACATGATGCCGATGGGACCACTTTCTGTTTTAAGGGCAAAAAACTCAAAACTTATAATTACATCATGTCCGTCCGTCTGCTCGTCCGTGCAGGCGTTTTACACGGACATTATGGGTATTGCATGTAAAAAAAATGATATAGCATGTTTCTGAAAAATTAAATGATTATTGGTAGCACTCCATGCATGTATGCGAGTTAACTGAGACAAAAAATAATGGGAGAGAGCATTAAATAGGTGTTTTAAATGTGCTGGAGGTTTCTTGGAAATGGCTCCATGCATAAAGCTATTAAGCAATCTACATGACCCTAATACTAGTTACTTAAGATGATAGCAAGTCAAGGGAAAAGAGTTCGCCACAGTCCCCGCACTGCTTCATCCGGCGCTGCCACTGGAGAATATTATATGGAGTCCGCACCTCCCTGCTCAGACATTTCTATACTTATTATAAAACAAAATCTCCAAGTATATGATCGATTTCTGATTCCCGAGGAAGGTTTAAGTGTATAACTTGGGCCCTGTTATTTACCGGACGGCTAGTGAAAATAAAAGAGTCGCGCTCTAGATGTCAATGGAATGCTAGGCGCCATAACCACATTTGGTAACGCTGTAACGACTGAAGTGTGCCGGCGGAAGCCTTGCTGGTTACTAGTACTATAATAGCATAATCACGCATTGTTCCTAAACCCCAGACTACGTCCCGGCCTTGGCACCAGCCGCCGGTCGCGCCGCTGTCCAAATATTTCGTGATACAAAGCCTGCATTTCATTACAGATTATGTAACCTGCATTCCAAATTAAACTTTCAAATCGAGGTGTAAATTTATGCATGCGTTCAATAATATATGGATATTCCATAAATTCTTTAACGCAGGTGTGTATTTTTTTTTATTTTGAAGAGAGACAATGAATCACTTTATTTACTTATTGGACGCAGTAGACAGAAAGCCGATCCTTTCAGATTTGTCTTTTACAACAGAATATAATTTGTTTATTCAGACACAAAGGATCATGACACAAATAATCTACACTAATATAATAAGGCTTTTTCTTTTTGCTTGTTTGAACGCTCTACTTCCCGGAACTGGGTAAAAGTAGGATTTGAAAAAATATTTTGTGTGTGTTATAGTTACACTCAAGAGAAAGGTTTCAAATTTTGTCAGTAAGCCTTTTATGCATGGTCGCGCTCCAGGTAGACGCTGGACGGTGCCAGATCGCACTCGATCTCTGTGATGCAGAAGGGGAGTTCGAAGCTTGTTTGACACGTTAAAGTGAGACTTGATTCTTTGAAATAAAGTATAAATACTTTCAGTAATCTCACAAGATAAATAAGTGAAGTAAAGAGCACGTCCAAGATCTCGCTGGCAAGACGATAATACAATACATACAATACGTCGCAAAGTGAATATGCTGTCACGCTTTATGGGTCGCGGGTTACAATGGTGGAGAGAAGGAAAGAAGAGCAAAGCATTTACGTTATAATAATGCGGATGTTTATGGGCGTCGGTAGTAGTGAAAACGCCCCGTTTCCTGTATTCGAATAAAAGATTCCTGCGCTGGCATATAGCGGACGATAAAATTGTATCGTTAGCTATTTTAATAGACGGTCAAAGAGGTTATTTATAAAATATCTAAAAAGCTCCCACGAGATATCCGAACCAATTACTTCTCTCATCAAATTGTTTTGATGCGCAGATGGCCCAGTTCTAGAATATGCCCCACATACTTACTTATCTTTATTATTTATAGTTATTTTCATCCTGACTATTCTGGTCCAGTGTCCAAAAGCTTTACAAAGTATATTTGTTTAGCAATTGTGTTATGCTTTTTATTTAGAAAATGTGTTTATACTTTAAACCTAATAGGTTTGTGTAATTTTTAATTAAACTATTACATAAATCTCATGTTACGACGTTTGTCCGCGATGGACACCGAAACTACTGAGCCGGTTTTGATGAAATTTGATGTGTGTAGTTTTTTACAACTTCAAATAGAGGTTGTATTTTAAGCAAACGACGCTCCCATGAGATCAATATTATACCATATTCCTCATTTTGTTGTACTAAAAAAATTGAAATACAAATAAATCTATTAGAACACGTGGCGGTATTTTTTTTTCATGAGATTGTAAAAACCTACAACATATTTTTTTATTTTAAATAATAGATATTCTACCATTGCCTGACCTGAAAGCTCCTTCGCGCTCGTCGTTTGCCTATATAAAAAAATATATTAGAAAATCCTCTGTCTAATGTTTGTCAGTCTTTAGAGGTCGCCTGTTTCGGATAGATGTGAGGCGTCCCACGAGGTTGACCGAAGGTTCTGAAAGTATTGTATTTTTTTAATTCTGTTCTTTTATAATTGTGCCGCTTGTTATTGCAAATAAAGCTTTAATTTATTTATCCAGCTATCTATCATATTCGACGGTCAGTCTCGACTGGATTTTACTCGAGAACTATGAGCACAGTATGTTTGAAATTTGAAAGGTCTATTTAAGTGTAGTGATAAAGTCTGCTAGTAGGGCCTCGTGCTACTGTGTTACAGCTGAATTAGTTCTGCACAATTAGACTCTACCAAGTTAGTAATCACCAAAGGTGACTTGCCTGCCTAGTAAGTGCCTTTTTTATTTGTGACATGAAACGCATTTGTACGCCATCACCGGCAGTGGGGTCTGAGGCCCGCAGTACATCACAGTACCCACTAATACCACCCTGAGTACCATCAGTACCGATACTGGTGAGGTGCCCTGGAATTGAAAATCATCAAGGCAGCTCAACAGCTAGTCAGTGCCCTTAAGGACCCATGCGTCCTCCATACAGGGGTTTTTCTGCACCACCAAATTTGGGACAGTGCAAAGAGGCGAGGTTCCCATCCTCGCCCCGTGCCTCGTGCGCAAAAGCGTCTCCTTCTGTCGCTTTTTTGTCCCCTCTTCGTATAAGAGGGGTACAAAAACCACCTCCTCCTCTTCATCCCCCTTGGTTCAATCGGTTTCGTGTGGGTTCACTCCAGGTTACTGAACAAGGCTTGAACCATGGTGGGGTGGGTGGGCCACAAAATGATGCACTATGATTTTGAAAGATATTTCCGGTGTAGCACTACATAGATAAAAGATCTGGGATCTTTTAGTTTGCTGTTACGGAACCCTACATAAATGAGTCCGTCTCGCTCCTGGTCGGATTTTATTGCAGTCGAAATCTTTTGATGACTACCGACGTCCATAGACATCCGCATTTGCTCCCTCAGATGAGCAATCAAGCATTTTGACTATATATTCTAACGGATGTGGAAGAGGCAAGGCAAGCTATATTATAATCGTGATGTAGCTTTCCGTTCTCTCTGCGATGAGGGAACTGGTGTGGATGTGTGGTTGTTGTGCCTCTAAAGTCATGTCGTTCTCAGCCCTCATGGGCCTAACGGGAAGTCCTCCATAGCTAACACACTTCCCATGGGCTTACCAGCGCTTAGAATAAGTGGGTGAACATTCTATCAGCTAAGTTTGGCTCTGCGTCATTCGCAAGGGACTAAAGGCAGGGGACAAGTGAACAGTCGGATCGTTTAGACGACCGACGCTTATGAAGACGTCTTGACCTACTTTCCACTCGCCCCCGAAAACTCACAGAACAAACGAAACGTGACATGTACCTGTACTTCTCACACATATCCTCCTGTGCAACGGAATTGGGCCGGCACGACCGGGGAGGCACCTCCCGCTCACATGATACCGCCGTAAAGTGACATCTTCACACACACATACACATCTAGCCTCCCCGGTAGTGCCAGGCCAACTAGGTTACAATGCGGCATTGGCCTCTTGTATAAATTGTAACTCCTAGCGCACTACACCCCTTCGCTGACCGCAGTCGGGTGATTTAACTGCACCAGCCCACGATTATATTCGGCGGTCGTTAAACATTTGCACATGCCGTGCATTTGGATCTTTGCCAGAATATTCGCGAACAATAAATGTGTCGAAATCAATAATATTGTATTGCCATATTGCCTCTTTTTAACCGACTCCGAAAATGTGGTTCTCAATTTGCTGACCTTTTAAAATGTATGTTATGATATCAAAAATACTTTTATTTTATTGTTTTCGTATATTTACGCGAATGTTATTCATTGTTGTGTCTCTTTAACGGATTCTATCGCGTTTCTTTACTTTTATTTTGTTTGAAATGTGAGGATGTCACATGACACAAGTGTATTCTATATACACACAATTTATTTATATAAAATACACTGGTGTCATGTGACATCCGCACATTTGATCGGCATTTTTCATACAGTGTGAGTATTTTATATACACACACAATCATTCTTTCATATTTTCACAACTAGCTGTTTATTACAACTTCGTCCGCGTTGGCTACAGACAAAACCACGTGCCAAAGTAAATACATTTGTATAGCTTATGTGTTATTCTGATACATAAGGTACAACACTGCTAAGTTTCTTCTATATTCGTTCGGTAGTTTTTATGTAAAAGAGTAACAAACATCCAGCCATACGTACGAGCTTTCGCGTTTATAATATCAGGAAGCTATTTTTAACATTTGCATCTGGTCATCGTCTCATGTCGCGGAGCTGATATTTTAAGGTACTCTTGGAGGGTTAAGAGTTCTTTGGACGTGGCCTAGACATAGAGGAAAGGTGGATCGCACTAATGCATAACAGTTAGGCGGATGTTTCTGGGGGTCTTTCATAATGGCTACGAGTCTATTGCTCCCCCAAAGGCTATTAAAAAGACTGGTTGTATGTAAGCCGGTTTCTTTTTCAACTGTGGAAATTAATTATACGAAAGAGATGTACGCTGTCTCGCTCACAGGCTCGGCTCATTTGTAACATTACTGCAACTCGGAACGTTGCTGTGGACGTGACACACCTCTTTTTGCATGCAGCGTTAACAGTTTAAAAGACGATATCACGTCAAGAATACGTCCAAACCACTGCAACAGTAGTTTATCCCTTATCATTCGTCACCATATTAGTTAACTTTAAGAAATCAACTGATTTGAGTTACAGTTGTACTAATGACTCGTCTTATTAATTGTAAGCTTTTAATAGCGTTCATGGTGTTTTAACACATGGAATTTGTTTTGTTATGTTGTCATTATATCCCGTTACTATGTCATTGTGCAATCAATTTAGATTGCACTACAACAAAATAAAGCTTTTGAGGGCTTTGTTTCATAATATGTACCTATAGGTACATGATGTGGTACATGATGTGGTACATGATGTGGTACACGATGTGGTACACGATGTGGTACACGATGTGGTACACGATGTGGTAATTGATGTGGTACATGATGTGGTACATGATGTGGTAAATGATGTGGTACATGATGTGGTAAATGATGTGGTACACGATGTGGTACACGATGTGGTATACGATGTGGTAATTGATGTGGTACATGATGTGGTACATGATGTGGTAAATGATGTGGTACATGATGTGGTAAATGATGTGGTACACGATGTGGTACACGATGTGGTACTTGATGTGGTACATGATGTGGTACACGATGTGGTACACGATGTGGTACACGATGTGGTACACGATGTGGTAATTGATGTGGTACATGATGTGGTACATGATGTGGTAAATGATGTGGTACATGATGTGGTAAATTAAGCAAGCAAGCAAAGTATGAACAGCATAAGGTGCGGACGCCCCTCGGCAGTCACGCTGGGCCGTGTGCTCAGACGCGAGGGCGTCCCATTCCTTTTTCCAGAACATTGGCTGAGGTATCAATAGAAGGAGCCTGAGTTATGTGATTTCGCAAGTGTTAACAGGACACGGGTGCTTTAGAGGTCGGCACACAGAATGACGACATGTGAGTACCCGTCCTGTCCTTGTGGTCACGAAATCGAAACCTGAGGCCATGTTCTATGAGGTTGCGACTTGTATCAGGATTATGTCAGACGGTATCACCCAGACGCAAGTCGGTCCAGTCCATCAGGACCTGATCCATCACCGGGACCTGATCGCAAAATAACAACAATATAAAAACTAGTATCACGCCGCATTTTTGCCCATGTAGCTCTGGTCCTATCAGTCATGGTATATGACCGGTAGCCTTGCTCGGCAAGTAGACTATTCAACACAAAAAGGGATCTTTAATTCGGGCTAGTAGTTCCTGCGATTAGCGCGCTCAAACAAACAAACTCTTCAGCTTTATATTATTAGTATAGATGTGTACATCTAATAATTGCTCGTATATGCTACTGCTCGTGGTGGAAAAAGCTTGATTAGTCATCGTCGAAATATTCATAATAATCAAAGCTGTTTTTACGCAACCAGTTTTTGCTAGATGTGTAGTTCGAACACAATTCTAACTGCAATCAAGTGTCTCCGATGCTTAATTGATTTACATTTAAATCTAGCTGTGGTCTGTGACAACATTTTTGATTAAATAATATAAATACATTAATTACTAATATATGGATAGCTGGTTTTTCGACCGGTTTTACCCGACACCCGCGCCGTTACACCACAGAGGCGATTAAGGGTCAGATTATTATTAATTGAAATGCAAATTCAAGTGTCTGACACTGGCGAGGAATTCATTTGTGGTCTTTACAAATGCATTTTAATTAAATTATTTAAGAAATTTTGAGTTTAGGCCATTGCGGCCATATTAGAGGCACAGACTTCGTGCATTCCCCATTCCCTCATTCCTCCGCAGCTACCCCAGCTGCTCGACACGACCGGAGAGAAAGCAGGCGCAGAAGCGACCGCAGACGGTTTGGCACCCCATGTCTCTGAGAGCATGCTCTCCTAGACACTGAAATTCGCACCGCCAACTTCACATATTCGAACTGTAATTAGAAATTAAATGATAAATAGTGTCAGATCCAACCCAGGACCTAGCGATCTGTGATTGAACAGGGTTACTACTAAACCACGTGGTTGTCCTAAACACATACAAATACTATAAAAGGATGGTGTGTAGCAAATTACATCGTCACCCCGGTTTGTGAGGAATTTGGTTCCCAAACCTAGTCTCCGATCCTAGAGTCCGATGAAGCTGTACTGGGCGTCTCTTCGCTTCCACAGCATAAGCCGAAAAAAAGGCCTTTATTTTATATTGAGTTATATAATCATGTATGTACATCTGGCACGGTATTGCACGCTACCCGCCGTACTAAAGACACGAAAATTAATCAGCATCCATCACAGCACTTCGCCGATTACCCGGTTGCATGTACCTATATGATTGCAACACCAAATAGGGAGTGACGTGTAATGTGCATGAAGCGTGTATGATAAATGCGGATTACAATTAATAACGAATCATACATTTTAACTGTTGCATTCACTTACTCATCCACCAGGCTTTGCGTGACATCCGCTTGAGTGTTGGTCACTACGATTAGTCATCAATTATTGCGTAGGCGGTTTTTTTGTGTGATTGGGGAATGAGTGGCTCCTATTCCAGAGAGGCGTTCCCAATTTTTCATAAGAACAAACAAGCATTCGGATCAATATTCTTTTATAATACAACAACTACAACACATCTTTACGCCAGCTCCCTAATGGGGAAGGCGGAGAGTTTTTAATAGTGTAGGGTGTAAATGAGGAGCCTTGTATTAACTACCGACGCCCATAGACTAGTTGCCCTCCTTTCCTCTTAGCCGCCAGCCACTCACAAGCCACGCGAAACGCGACAGCCGTCACTACACGGCGGCGTCATGTGAGCGAAAGGTACCTCCCCGGCCGTACCGGCCCAATTTGGCAGCAATGCCGCACGGCACTACCTCTTACTAAAATAATGGTATCTCTTGTCCGCATGCCCCAGTTAGGGTACTGTAATGAACAGTAAGACAGATGGACAGAAAAGGGTTCCGCTTTTTCCTTTGTGGTACGGAACTACAAGTACTAAAAGACTACAGGTCTACAACAGAACTAGCAGCAAGTGACACGCTACATATATCTATACATACTAATATATTTGACCTGGTCAGGTTTTTGGTCTGTTTGAACATCATCAGCCGGATGACGTCCACTGCTGGACATGGGCCTTGTATTTACAAGTCGGTTGATTGTACGTCTTCTGGCGCGTTAGGGAAAAAAGGTGAGAGCAAATTTTTTTTGAGAGTAAATTAATAATGTGATAGTAATAATAATAGATGGAGTTGCTCCGCGGGTGTCCAACTCGAACTTGGCCGGTTCTCTAGTTTGACGTGCGTCTGAGCCTTGTAAGTACCTACTTATTTTGTTATACGAGTTTCACTCGTCTAATGCTCATATAAATTATTACCGTCATTTTCCAACGTTGATACATAAATTATAGCCGCATATTATTAAATACTTACCTGAGTTATTGTAGATAATTAAAGGCTAGGTTACGTTTCGTTGGAAGATGTTACATTATGCAAATAAATAAGACGAAGGGTTTTATTATAGGCTCGAGTTTAGTAAGAAGTAGTGCCCTGCTGTATTGAAACGGAATTGGGCCGATACGACTGGTGAGGGAAATGCCGCCGTAGAGAGACAACTTCAGAGTCGCGTTTCGTGCGTTTTGTGAGTGGCCGCTGGCCCATTGGAGGGGAGGCTGGCCAGCTGGATGGGAGGGCTACGCATCGGTTTTATAATCATGCGGATGATTATGCGTGTCGGTAGTCGTCAACGGCCGCGACTGCCCGTTTGTCCCCCATAATATGAAAAAGGTAACATTTCTATAGTGAATTGCACTGTGCTTCATTTCAATTACGTGTACGATGGGAAGCTATTACACATCTCTGAGGCACACACCCAAGCTGTCCTCAGCTCATGGCCTTCGGCGCCGTCCTGGTAGATATGCAACATCCTTCTTCCTTTCGCCGCATCCGATCACAATTTTCGTAACGCTCTCGTCACTCATTACTCCACAACTACATTTATTATTATATTTTGTTACGTAAAACTTCTTAAGACACGCTTGACTTGTAGAGTAAGCTGGTGAATGGGTGAGGAGAGCGTTACATGATTCTTGTCAGGCATTTTCGGTTTCAGCTCCGGCCAAAAGTGAGATCGTTACCGACACTATAGCTGCCTTGCCTCTTCCACCGGTAACCCTGATCTTACAAACACGCCGGTTGCAAAGACACTTCACACCACCTTGAATGAACGAATGAAATATTCTTTATTGTGCACAATGTACAATTGGTACAGTATCCGACTAATTTCATCATAGTTTGTCAGTCTTAGTCCTGCCCCAGTAGCTACATGCTCCCAGATACGCATTGTAGGTTCATTATGTGAACCTTTTATCAGTCATTCCTTCCACGTGTCCGAACCAACGGAGCATGCTCTTTTTAATTTCAACGACATTTCCCTTCACACATAACCCTCTCTCCCATTTCATTATAACGAACAAGGTCGACGAGGGCACGCCACATATTTTTCACAGCGACCTCCCATAGTAAATGGTTAGTTTCAGAATAAACAGTCTCCAGTGTTATAGACGCAGTGGAAGCCCAGCGGGCAGGCCGTAAACAACACTGTAAGTATCGAACATATTTGCGGCGTGTCCCGACATCGCTTATCGTTATTTAATATTCCACGAACGTGAGTGTCATTACTTATCCTTATAGTACAGGTGGAGGAGGCTTTTTTAAGTTACTATACAAGAAACAAAACTGTATTTTTAGTATAAACGCAGAGGAAATATAATGAGTATATCTGCGCTCATGACTGTTTGATCTCCCAACCAGCCTTGTATATGTCTTCTTTGTACATTAAAATGGTATCTTCCAGGGCTAACACGGCAATGCCACGGTACGATCTGTCCCCTTTTTTTCATTCTTGACGCGGGGAAACGCAATTACGGGCCTTCGCTGACCCTGGGTGGGGTCTAGTGGTGTGTGGGGCTCGCGGCTCATGATGGTGCCGAATGCTCACAAAAACCACCACTGGGCATCAGTGCCGTCTTTAATGAGGTGCTCCGGAACAACAAACCATCAGCGTACCTCGACGGTCTGTCAGCCCCCTAAGAAAAAGGGTTGCCCGCACCGGAGGACAACCCCACCAACTTTGTGACAGTGCAATGGCGTGAGGTTCCCATCCTCACCCCTTTCGCCGTGCGTGTAAGCACCTCCTCCTGTGGCTCTTTTGTCCCATCTTCTTATAAGAGGGGTACAGAGAGCGTCACATCCTCCTGCTCTTTAGTTCCTCTTCTTATAAGTGGAGTGTAAAGAGCATTCCTCTCTGTTCAATTGGCTTCGCTAGGGTTCACTCCAGGCTACTGAACCCCACCGCCACGACGAAGCTTAAACCATGGTGGGGCGGTACGTTCTGTCCTCTCGCAGCCCTTTCTAATATTTTTTTTAAAATAGCCACCGACCCATTGGATACCGTGAGGTTCCGTATTAGTGATTGCATTTTTTTTTATAAATTTTTCCTTATAATTAAAGAGTAATCTGTACATTATTAAACATATTTTATATGTACATAAAAACAATCGAATATTAAATAAGTATTTAATATAACAGGAGACATAGGCGTTACCTGTACTTCACTACGTGTACTGCACGTACGTGCAATTTGCAATATTAATTATGTTACAACAGTAAGTAGCGTCTACATTTCAACCTAATCGAAATACACTTTACATCAGACTGACGATAAGTACTGATTAAAATTTAAATTTCACTGAAATAAACAAAACATAAAAATGGCGAAGTGGGGCGGGGAAAATCTGAGCCTAAAACGATACGGCTATAAAAGTGTTAAAATAAATTATAACACTTAAGCAGTTTACCTTTTTTTTATTACTAGGGGACAAACGAGCAGCTGGACCCGTTTGGGAACGACCGATGCCCATGGACATCAATATGATTATCATGCAGGTGCGTACCTCCGTTCCTCGTCCTCCTAGGTCACAAATCGCACGACACGCGACTGCATAACTATCACACAGGACAAAATACATTTTTACTAGAAGCGAGAAGCGATGTGAAATACGAGACTTTCTCTTGTACTATGATCACACGCCTCTAGGCGCGGATAAACATTTTGACAAATGTTTACTTCGCATAAGGAAAATCATGGTTACTCTGGAATGGGGTCAGGTATCCCGCCATCAGACTACTCCACACAAGGTCGTACTTAGTGATGAAAATCGTGACCGCTGTTGTGTTATTGTGTGCTATTTAGGGGTCCGTATACAAATGATAAAAATGGGCGCCTAAGACTCCACTCTCCGTCTCTCTTTCTGTCTATCTACAGGTTGTATCTCATGTACCATGACAGGGTTATGCCCTGTCCTAGTTGCCCTCAGTTGCGTACGCTTCGCTTCCCTACATGTTCTTTTTCCCCTTTGTTGCTAAGTCTTCCACTTCTTCACGAACAAAAAGAACAAGGAAATAGTAGGGAGCAATGGCACCAAATGTGGTGGCTATCGCACCTGTGACATCCGCACAAACAGACGCGTTGCCCTCCTTCACATAATCCTCCCACACCCCATTGTGCTACCGGTACCTCAGAAACCGTACGAAACGCGACTAAATACCTGTCACATTAAAGGCATATGAGTGAGTCCCCGGTCGTGCCAGCCCATTATAGCATAAAATTTCCTTTTACTATCGCATTTCTCGAAAGATGAAAGATGTTCTCCAAGTAGACTTAATAATTTTTAGTTAATGAACTGAGTCATACCTGATGTTGAAACGCTCCTGTCTGGTGTTCCACGAAGTCTCCCTGTAAGTTAGTCCGTATGTGGGCCACTGGGCCAAGGTCAGTCTGCGGCGCCTGACGCATGCACTTTTGAGAATGACTTAATTGTAAGTCGGTAAAAATTATTGAGTCAGACGTACGCGCATCAAAACCCTTGTACATTACTTAATAGATTCTAACAAACAGTTTGAAAAGTTGACGTAAATTTCAACGCTTTTTAGGGTGCCATATATATAAAAAAGATGTACTACTAAAGACGAGGCGGTATGGTCATATGATCTTAACCTGTCCTCATGGGCAAATAAAATTTGGGTGCCATAGACAAACGGCAAGTACGGAGCGCGTGTAATTTCCTCTGTCCGTCCTTATGTGACAGTCATTTTACTCGGAGACCACGGGTTCTACATTGTTTCTATTTGAAAGTTCACCAGCCGCTACGAAATGGTTTAG
This sequence comes from Eumaeus atala, assembly GCA_017140195.1. Classification (NCBI taxonomy): domain Eukaryota; kingdom Metazoa; phylum Arthropoda; class Insecta; order Lepidoptera; family Lycaenidae; genus Eumaeus; species Eumaeus atala. The sequence goes on from JAFELO010000841.1 coordinate 390,622, forward strand.
TATGATTTTGAAAAACAAAATTAATATGGGACGCTAACTTTATAAATAAAATTGCGAAATGTAAAAACATGAAGAGGACAATCGTGTGGGGTGTCATTGAAAAGCTTTAGCGTTTGTAGTGATTAACGACGTGCATAAACTCCTATAACGAGTGGCAGGCTGAAGTAGAACTACACGTTTTGGTAGACCAGCGGGAATTCGCACACCGCACCAACAGGGACAGTATAACCGTCACTGTCACTTTTTTGGCTGTGTGTAGGGTCCAGTGGTGTGTGGGGCTCGTGGCACATGATAGTGCCGAATACACACAAAAACCACCGCGAGTGCCATCAGTGCCGCCTTTGCTGAGGTGTCCCTGAACAACAAATCATCAGGGCACCTCGACGGCTAGTCAACCCCCTAAGGAACCCACAGATGGGGATTGCCCCGCACTACAGAACAACCCCACCTACTTTGGGACAGTGCAATGGGGTGAGGTTCCCATCCTCGCCCCTTGCCTCGTAAGCACAAGCGTCTCCTCCTAATGCTTAATTGTCCCGTCTTCTTATAAGAGAGGTGCAAGGAGTGACCGAGGGCGGTTCAACTGGCATCGCCTGGGTTCACCACTGATTACTGGGTCCCACCGCGATGACAAGGCTTGCACCATGTTGGGGGAGCTAGACGTAGCTGCCCAGTCGTGCCGAATTCAAGGCCATGACTCCATCAATTTTGTAAAATGCGTCGAAGTTGTGAATCAAAACTTATTAAACGGATTGAGAGTGGACAGCATCCGGCAAGAACCGTAACATATATGGCCCGCTGGGAATACTCTCCGGTTTGTTATTCCAAACGGGATAGTACCGGCAGCTGTTATAGTAACATAAGCACGGGCCATGTTACAATTAAACTTGACAACGATTATAGATCGAAGGCTCTTGAATAAAATTTGGCCCAGCGCAAGCTTAATCCGACCACGAGGCTACCACACCTCTTAGGGAAGGTAATGATGTATCAAGAATGGACGCGGCTCGTTTTTAACACAAATTATATTACATTTTAATCGGAGGTAGTGCTTTGCTGCATAAGAGGAGGTAGTGCTTTGCTGCATAAGAGGAGGTAGTGCTTTGCTGCATAAGAGGAGGTAGTGCTTTGCTGCATAAGAGGAGGTAGTCCTTTGCTGCATAAGAGGAGGTAGTGCTTTGCTGCATAAGAGGAGGTAGTGCACAGTGCAGGACACTACATCATCCTGTGGAACGGAATTGGGCCGCACGACCGGGGAGGTGCCTCTCGCTCATATAATAATATATAATAGTAAGGTGACATCTTCAGTCTTGCGTTTCGTGCGGTTTGTGAGTAGGCGGTTGCCCATTGGGGGGGGGGAGGTCAACGCATATGCATAGTAATTATGTGGATGTTCATGGGCGTCGATAGTCGTAAAAAGGCTCCGATAGCTCGTTTTACTCACAAACCGCACGAAACGCGAAAGCAACGCTGTCACTTTACGCCGGTATCATGTGAGCGAGAGGTACTTCCCCGGTCGTGCCGGCCCAATTCCGTTGCATAGGAGAATGTAGTGTCATGCACCATGCATGGCACTACCTCCTCCCATGCAGCATGGCACTACCTCTTCCAAAAAGTACTTATAAGATGGGCTAATTTTAAATAATTTTGTACATTGCATACTAGCATTATTTGGTTACCTTTGTCTGTATTTTAATGATGGATTACTCAATAAGAATATTCTATTCTATTTATTCATAATATTCAGAGGTTACCAGAGTAAGCCTAGTGTGAATACCACTGTTCTGCACAAAGAACGTAGAACTGCTCTTGGAAAATATATATTTTTTAATCTTAACCTTCATTAAATGACATTATTATCATGATATGACTAAAATAAATAATTTAAGAGGCAGTGCCATCCTGCGTTGTAGCTCTCGCTCACATGGTACCGCATTTCATAAGGTTTAGAATAGCCGGTGGCCCATTAGGGGTGGGGACAGAAAAGGATCTGTATCGTAATTATGCGGATGTTCATAGGCGTCGGTAGTCGTAAAACAAGGCTACGATTGCTTGTTTGTGCCCCTATACTATAAAACCATTACCTTGCCAATGTGTACGTGAACAGTTTCGTCGAATAACTGCCAGCCGTATAAAAATGTGTCCGATGCATTTTACATTTTGTACACAAATTCGCAAAACTCGTTATAAAACACGTGAAGCGAATATAAATAAGCTGTCAGCATCGTAAGCTGTTAGGCGAACTTGTTCTACCTGTATCAACATATAGCGTTAAGCAAGATAGACAAATAAACTGAACCTGTTTGGAGACCGATAACTGTTTAGATTTAATTACATGCTTAGATGTAACATGAACGCCAATAGGTGCGTCGAAATATTAATTTATAGCACAGCGTGGGCCGTGGCGTAAACAGACAATTTACGCAAGTTTTTCCGTGCTTTAAATAGTCTTTTATAACTGATGGTTTTCCGTGTCTAAAAATAGTCTTTGACATCGTACGTAAAATGATTAACAAACAAATAGTTTCTCTGTGGCCGGGAGACGTTCGCACCGCCCAGTACTCTACCTACGTCCCGCCTATACCCCGCCAGAAGAATGGGAAGGCCAGATATGGGATGGACAGATACCATAAATGAAGACATAAGCGCATGCCATGTTTCCGATGACGACAGTTAACACTTCCAGTCGTGTAAAATGGAATGAGAATAAGGAAAGCAAACCCCACTATCAGCTGGCAACAAGAGGGAGAGAGACATGGTAGAGGAGGGCAAACGATCAACAAGCCCTTTTGACGTCTACATACGATCACTGCGCTGCTGCTTTCCTCCACCAAATGGGACACAATATATAGATTAAACAAAGATATAAAAGTTTTGAGTACAACATGAGATGTCCTCATCTGTAACCAATCAGAAACACTATTTCTCGTTGATATGTTGTTGTTTTCCCCACAGGAAAACCAAAATTAGGCTCAAGAAATATATTATGTTAATTATGGTGCGGTTACGCATTACATGATAAATGTCAATTTTCATAAACTGTTCTACACACGGCACACTCACTGTTTGTGCCGTTTTATGTGGGTCTGTCGTCAGCAGGATCTGACTGCTCGTTTGTCCTGCGATAGAGCTAGTTGCGATAGAGCTACTCGTGTATTAACAAAGCTATTCCAAATTTCGCAATAATTGTGTGTCCCGATATGCTGGATCTGTCCCTGCTCTCCAGTATTAAGTAGTTATTTTTCATGCGAATTGGCATATCGGCTTGACCTAGATACGTCCGATTTCCCGATATGCCTTCGACAAGTTTGCTAATTAGTTTCTAATTGAGATTCGTTAAATATGTTAATATAGCCTGTTAATTGGAAATTACCATTAGTGCATCATGTACGTTAAATACATATGTCCTGACTGACACGACACGGAGCTTGGTGTCGCTGATGTGAAGAAGTGGTGTGAACCAATATGGTGATTTGAAACACCATAGAAAACAACCACGTAGCAAAAGTTTAATACCAAATATTCACCTTTTTTGGTGACGCGGAGAAACGCATTTACGCGCCTTCACCGCCCCCGGTCCAGTGCTGTGTGGGACTCGCGGCACATGATAGTGCCGAATATCCACAAAAACCACCGCGAGTGCCATCAGTGCCACCCTTGGTGATGTGCACCGAAATAACAAATCTTCAGGGCACCTCGACGGCAAGTCAACCCCCTAAGGGACCAACTCCACCTCCACAGATGGGGTTGCCCCGCACTACAAGTCAACCCTACCGACTTCGTGACAGTGCAATGGGGTGAGGTACCCATCCTCGTCCCTTGCCCCGAGCGCAAAAGCGCCACCTCCTATTGCTCTTAGGTCCCCTCTTCTTATAACAGGGGTCCCCCTCGGTTCAATTGGCTTCGCCTGGTTTCACCCCAGGCCACTACGCCCAGGGAGGGAGGTGGCAGTCGGTAGTCGTCATAAGTCTCTTTTTGTCCAAAATTGCACGTTTGAATCTTCTGTACTGTACAAAATCTTGACTTTGCCGCAACCGCTGAAACATTTAAAGGGACAACAGATGTGTTAAATAAATAGTTGAGCAAAAGCGCGTAATAACATGCAATTTTTTTAGTAATTTGCCTCTACATAAATTTTTGGGGTTCTGTCCCTAGGTAAATTATAATGATATCACTGAAAAAAACCTTGACACATTTTATGTGAAGTTCATTTTTGGTGTTTATAACTCGCGGCGCCATGATCCTCTCCGTGAGCAAAATATACACGTCAGAGCCGACGCCATTATCACTACCGCGCTCGAGCTTCCCCAGAGTCGAAGAAGGAAGGACCTCTCGGTCCCTCTGGTCATGATAATGATATTTAATATAATAGTTATAACGTTACATAAACATTAACTAAACTAGATGGCGCTGCATGGCTATTATTTACATTAAGTTAATGACTTTGACCCACCCAAGCGAAACCGCATAATTGTAATGACAAATATAGATCATCTTTTACTAATATAAATAGAAAAAACATTTTAAAATCAAGAACTTTATTTCTATTAAATTGTTCGCTTGGAAGAGAATTGTAGTAGTTCTAGTGTATATGACTAGATGGCGCCGTCCCGCGATAGAAACAAACTATCGTTGTTCTGACAAAGAATACATAAGTACATCATGGATTATCCGTGACATTGTTCGACGGATTTTGATGAAATTTAATTTTTTCATGTACCTCAATTGTAGTCAATACACATGGGGTCAATAAGCCTTACTTTAAATCTTATTATTTGCTATACAATGTACACGTTTCATTCAGATTTATCAGTTCGAATTGTCAAATCTCCAGTTCATAATATGTGTCTTGCTATAGGTTATAACTTACAGTAGGGGCCCCTGTACCCCGACGACTTTTTCAAATACGTTCCATGTACATGGAAAGGGTGAGGGTTTATGGGTAGCCGGTGGCCAGGAGGGGAGCGGGAGTTGTTAAAGGGTTAGGATTCCTTCTTAGCCCCCCCCCTCTACTTTATAAAAAACCGGCCAGGAGCAAACCTGACTCGCCTTCATGGGCGTTCATGAAGGGTTCCGTAGCAGCCCGCACCATGGTTCAGTAGCCCAGGGTGTACCCGCACGAAGCTAATTGAACCGAAGCGGCTATTATTTGTACCTGTCTTATAAGAAGAAGAGGACAAAACAGCAACAGGAGGAGTTTTTGCGGGACAAGGGGCGACGATGGGGACCTCTCTCCACTACACTGTCCCAAACCATTTCTATCCAACTCCGCGTCCAATATATGCATAATGATATTCAATCAGGAGCTCGTTGAATTCCAGCCCCACGATATTGCCAACATTTGCACGTGAGCTGTCCCTCTCGCAGGAGGGGGACGAGGGAACCCGGTTCCCTCGGCTTAAATAATCAATAGCTACTTTAGCCAATTTAAAATAACTGTCTGGATGTCTCCTTCCCATCCGTGGGAAAGGAGGGAGTCTGTCGCCCTGTCGACCAGTCTCAACTAGACCGTCGCCTTGACAATAAAGCAATGAACAAAACAAGCTAGGTCTGACAGTTGGTTGTATCTTAGTTTTCACCCCACCATTCCCACAGAATCAAAACTTCCACAGGTGCACCCGCGGGGCGCTACTTCTATGATAAGGCGCTATGAATATTAAATTATTCTACCCCGTGCCAAGCATTTACCACATTACCTAACCGCTGTTTACAGAGCAGTCGTGGCTTATAATTGATTTGTGCTGAGTCATTTAGTGATGTGCTGGCTTGTTACATGGCTACGTCTGCTAGAATATTTATACTGGTTTTACTACTTACAATTTTATCCCTTAGTTGGAGCCTTCGCATAAAAATTACCTCATTAAAATATTAATAAGAAGTTTTAGTAAGAGGGAGAGCCATGGCGCATTGAACCCAAATGGGCCACCACGATCACCTAACGTCTTCCTAGCTGAATTTTCACTACAGCCGCCATAACTATTGAGAAGAGCTATCTGCGCAGGACATATTTGTATTTGCATTATGTCATTATATTGTCTTTGCATAGGCACAAGTGCACTCTCTATTCCCTCATTTTCCTATTCCGATGGGACGGCAATCCGACGTGATCAGAGAGAAGTCAGGCCGACAGCTTAACGTGCTCTCCGAGGCACGGGGGTGTAACACCGCCAACTTCCAAACCCGGACTCTTATAAGAATTTAAAAAATCACTTGCCTGGTCCAACGTTTCTTTTTGTTTTTGCGGGGAACTGCATTTGGATGATGGGGTGTGTGGGACTCGCGGCTGAGACGATCACAGCCCCGCGGATCGGCCGCCTATACAGAGATCGGCCGCCTATCTGTCAGCAACAGGGCACCAGAGACTGGTTATTCCCTCGTAAGGGCTCCTCCCACAGGGACTGGTACGACAGCCTAAATTAGCCACCTCCGACGTTGGGACCGTGCAATGTGGTTAATACCCTGGCGCACACCTGGCCCCAGTTAGGAAGGCAGCAGAAGTTGCGCATATCGCCTCTGCATCACTCTCATCGCCCGACTACGGCCGGGGCCATTACCTCCTCACACCTCCTCTCTGGCCCGCCCAGCGGCCAACTTCTGGGACATGACAGCCGCGCAGATTGTTTGGTTCAACCTGGAACCTCAAGGCTGTGGCTGAACATGCTACCACTAGACAAGGCAGTAGTGCATAACAATAACAAACATTATGTGTATGTTTGTGGACATCGGCAGCCAGCAAATGGCTCCGACTTCTCCTTTGTCCTCCTAAGTACTAATGAGTGCTATGTATTTCTCGTACACCTAGTACAAACGATACATTTGGACGGACAAACACAAATTTTATTGCATTCACAAAATAATTATGTTTGTCTGTACCAATTATGCATAGATATAATTTGAATGAATTATACTGCGACTCCTCTGGATATTTACTTTCACTTAAGTATTTACTTGTTGTTCGGTCAGGTGACCCAAAAAGAAATTACAAAGGAGACGTTCGAATGTTGGATCGTATGATGTAAAATATTGACAGAAATTAAGCCAATTTTGATCAAACTATTTGTCGTATGTGTGTGATAACGTCTTGTAAATCTATACTGCGTGCACGAAAAAGTATGAGCATTCGAGTCAGAGTAATGTTCCGAATGAGCGGCGTCAGCGAGCGAGAGAGCGTAGCAAGCTTTCTCTTTCACATTTTTGCGTTCACAGATCAATTAGAGAACCGTCATCACGTACAATTGTAGTCTTCTGTAAACCGACTTGCAGACAACAACACAACAATTCTATTTTAAATCTCAGGTGGGTCTCATGTTCTTCTGTCAATGAAAAGAACACGATGAAGCACGTAGCCCCTATAATATTGCTGCTAGGTCTTGCGAAAGCCACGGACGTATTTACGATCAACTTTATAAGCAGCTACGTCAAAAATGAGAGGAGGCCAACTGAAGTGAATTATAACTTTTTAGGATGGCCGAAAAGTAAGTGTATCTGTTATATTTTTTTCCATCACTTTGAAATTAAAAAATACAATTCCTTTTCGCAAATTATTATAAGTTCAAGAGGACAAACGAGCAGTCGGGGCCGCTTTTCGATGACTACCGACAACACATAGAGGTTGTTCAGACGTGTTTCCTTCCTGCCCTATTCCACTCTAATGGACCACCGGAAACACGCAAACAGCGTCAGTACAGCAGTCACTTTAGGTCGGTCGTCATGTGAGCGATTGACCATCACGTTCGAGCCCGCTCCTTTCGGCTGCAATGCAGCATGACACTGTCCCTTAAGACAAGAGCACAAATCAATGACTACACATGTACTTGTAGGTAATTTTTTTGTCGCAGGTGATGTTTTGAAGTTGATTAAAGTGCTGTCCCTATCATCTACCATGTCTTCTTCTAGATGTGATACGTCGCCCACCACGTTGTTCCTAGCTGATTTGCGATTCTCTAATTTAAGTATCCTCAAAAACGTAAGTGTTGATTCATTTATTATTGTACAGTCAACGACAAAAGTCATTAGACATATCCAAAATTACAAAAATGACATGTAAAAAAGTAATCATAAAAAAGTATAATAAACACTTTATTATATTTTTTTGCGCGCCTTCACTCCAGAACCTTAGTGGTCCATCTGTCATCTGATCTTCTGAGTGTTCCATTGCCACTTCAGTGGGCTTATTCTTTGCGTGATGTCGGAAACTCTAGTTCTTTGCCTATGACCTTGTTACGAATTCTGTCGGATAGAGAAACACCAAACATAGCAAGGACTAAATTAGGAGCGCGTTTCGGCCCCGTAGGTCACCACGGGGATAGCGCATTGGTTCAAGATTTTTGTCTTCGAACTCTGCGGTATAGGCGACGTGAGAATGTGTCGAAGCTTCCGGAATGCTGCCCAGCCCAACTGAATCCTTCTGTCGGCTTCCTTAAATAAATCTAGATCTAAAATCCGTCTCGAAGTGTGTACCTAATTGCAATAGTAGTTGCAAAGGAGGACTTAGCCCTCGCTACATAGAACTGCGGCCGCGGTCTACGGCGCGCCACTTCATCCTGCTTCTGCTAGGGCCTTGGGCATCACCAGTGTCCCCGAGCCGGCTCTCATGAAGGTCAGAGCACCCCAGAGGACTTGTATATACTACTTCCGGGTACCGAGCGAGAAGTTTACAACAATAACTGCCACAAGGTCCTGGCGCTGCTGCAGCTGAGCTGAACACTCTGCGATAGTGCACAGCGCGATATTCTTCGGACAACATCCGCAAAGTTCGCATGTAGGATCCTGACTCTCCAACTAAAAGTGTTATAACAATGTTTTCTTTTCACAGGCAACAAAGTATCTTTGTGCACCTTACCGCTGGTTGATGCTGGATGACGGCAGCAGTAGGATCCCGAGGGAGCTGCCGCTGCGTGTTGACTGTGACCTGGTAGTAGCCGTCAGAGTCGGGGAGGGGTTCCACCTCACAGAATGTATATAATGATACTTATGAGCCATCCCTATAGGAGGTGGTGTTGCATTTTCAAATTGGGCCGGCACGACTGAGGAAGTACATGCTCACATGATACTGCCATTAAGTGATAGCGATCCTGTCCGGTTTTCGTGCGGTTTGTGAGTATCCGGTGACACATTTAAGGGGAGGAAAGGAGGGAGTAGCCAGGTAAGGAAAGAGTCATCAAGAGGCTCGAATTAACCGATTGCAACCCTACACTATAAAAAGATACATCCATATAACCAGAGGTTTCTTTTCTACACTTTTATTCACAGTACAAGGATGACAAGGCTTTTGCATAACTATTACGCAGATATTTATGGGCTTGGCTAGTTGTTTTGGCTATGAGTACTAGCTGAGCATGCTTGCCGCTAGGCTACTATGCTCAATTGCAGATGTAAGATCTTGGGCTTGAGTCCCATGTCATTGTGTTATTGGGATTTGCCGGTTTTTGTTTAGTTTGAACTTTTGCTATAACTATGGGCTGGTTTGAAACTTCCTGTTAATGTCCTGGTTAGCAAGATAACTTTGGTTTCACAGGCTGGTTGTTATATATTTATATGTGTTGATCTGTTACGTCAGGACAAAATATGGCGGTGGACACTACGTGAGGAGTGTTTATTATATGTACAATGTCAAGCGTAATACGTTACGAGGTATCCTCAGCTCATGGCCTTCGGCGCCGTACTGGATATTGTATGTGTCTAACACGGGCATCAGCCGTCATCACAGGACAGACTATGTAAATCAATTCACAGATATGTAACAGAAATAATTAACAAAGGGCATTTATGTAATAGTTGGACTTAAGTAGCGAATTGCATGCTCACGTCATGGCGTTATTATCACGAATAAAGTATAAAAAGTAATTAAATTATTTGAACAGTATATAAAACGTCACTCGGAGCTCCGATCACGTCGCAGAAGCGAGGATACTACGACGGGATGATGGTGGATGTGCGGCCGCGGAGGGAGATGTACAGACGACGTGATAATCTCCAGGGGGCTCGGGTGGTCATGTCCAACGTGATACAAGAGAGCAATGGATCGAAACAATATTTTGATATAGAAAGTAGACGGTACGTGTTTAAATTTTACTAGGTTTCAGGCTTGGTAGGCGTGGGGGCGCCGGGTGGGGCCATCCAGAACAGAACAACGCCCTAGCAGAATCATGCCGAAGTGGATGACGTGACGTGTTCCGGGCGCGCCTTTTAAGCTTGAGCGGGCTAGGCTCTCCGCAACTCTTGTCGAGACCATCTGTCGGGCAGACAGATTGTCGAAGTCTACTGATGTGTCCAGGGATCATTAATTCTAGCGTATACCTGGGCGCCTCGGTGCAGACTACCGAGACGGAACACTGTGTGGTTTTAGTCGGTTCAAGTCCGACATAACCATTTCAGTCATGGCCCTGCTGAGATGGTACCCGAGGTGGTTTCCACACGATAAAAAAAAGGTTCGGCCTGGCGGAAAACTGCATGCTTGATAACTCCCTGGTCGTGCCAGCACCTCTCGCTCACTTGATACCGCCGTAAACTGTTACCTACGATGTCGCGTTTCGTGCGGTTTGAGAGTGGTTGGTGGCTCATGGGGGGGGGGGATGAACTGGTGGGCAGCGCATCGGCATAATTATGCTGATGTTCATGGGCGTCGGTAATCGTTGAAAGGCTTCAATTGCTCGTTTGTCCCCCTATACTATAAAAAAACTATTGGACAAGATGCTGGCTAACTTCACTACGATTATACCTCCACTCATCGCTGCTACAGCTTTTATTAATCATTATCCTCGTCTACATCAGTACATTTCTATGAACAATTTTATTTGGAGATGATGAGATGGAAACTTATTTATACGTCATTGGCTCTGGGTGGGGACTAGGGTCTGGTGGTGCGTGGTGCAAGGTACTGGTGAATACCTATTAAAACCACAAGCGCCATTTGTACCGTCTTTGTCGAGTTGCCACGGGACTGTCCGCCAAGGGGCAGTCATTTGGCTGACAGTCCCGTGGCCACCTCCACAGAACAACCTCACCAATTTTGAGAGAATGCAATGAGGTGAGTTTCCCATCCTCGCCAGCGCCTCTCCTGCCTGATCGTCAGTCTCCTCTTCTTTTCAGAAAGTAACATAGCGCAGCCATCTCGGTTCTGGTGGCTTCCTTTAAGGTGTTCTGAGTTCTTCCCTGAGTAGCTAAGGCATACCACATTCGCTGAAGAATCGCTAATTATATTTTTTTTTATTCTTACTAGGTACAAATACGATTTGGTGTCCAGAGTGAGCTGGTACATAACGCGCTTGGCGTTAGAAGTGTTGAACGCCACTCCTGAGTATGTGTTCAGTTGCTCCCATGGCGTCAGGGGGGACGGAGGGTGGACTGGTATGATGGGAGACCTGGTGGCTGGGAGAGCCGATTTAGGTAAGTTGTCCATTTATTTTTGCAATCTACTCCTTAAGAAATGAGGCAAAATTAAGGGAGGACGATGACGCTGTGAGAAAAATATGTGGAGAAGAGCGTGAAAGAATAATGATCGTAACACCAGCGTAACGCTTAACATAAGCGTGCAAACGAACATTCAGAGCCTCCTCATGACTACCAACGCCCATATACATCGGTATAATTCATACAAACGCGCTGGCCTTCAATGTGTTACCGTAACAGACATATTTACTTTCATAACAATACTTTCATATAACTGGTATTTCTATTTTGTCCTCGCTTCCTTTAACAAAGCCTTACTATTTTCCTATTCTGAGAAATCTCTCATTCTGTGGTTTATGACAGTCTTGAAGAGTGAGTGTGGTTGGCGAGACCTAGACGTCTAGTGCTTTTACAACGTGAATTCTAAAATCTGGATCATTTTTCAGAACACGGAGCCAATGATCCTATGTAACCGACAAAATTTGGCACCATGCCTACTTTGTGTAATGAAATAGGGGCAATAAGTACATATCAAATTTTAGTGCCATTATCCTCAGAAAACATGCGCACCGCATGTATACGATAGAAAAACGTAGCGGTCAAAGGTCATAAACCTTATGCAAAATTTGCTACGTAAACATATATTCAACAAAATGTGTCCATTTATTCTAGAACTTTATAAGACCACCCGTTAGTTCTTAGCATTTAGGAAAGAGAAACTCGACCATGTGAGTAAAGCATCTATTGAAAGAATGAATAGCCAGACAGAATAGTGATGAAGTAACCGTTTTAACATGCTGGGTTGCTTTCTACGATTGATATAGTGAAATGTACTGGTTCTTTGGCTTCTTTCAGGCACAAGCTGCGCACTAGACAAAGATAAACTGGAGGTTGTGAGTTTTACTGACAGCATAGTGCCCGTCAGAGCTAAATTCATCTTCCGCCAGCCTCCCCTCTCCTACATCACCAACATCTACATCCTGGTCTTCACTATTAATACTTGGATTGCTATCATTTTGTGTTCTGTAATTGCAACTGTCGCTGTTTACTTGGAGAGCAAGTGGGAGGCGAGCAACAGCAAGGTACGGACATGGTACAGCTACCAAGTGACGGCTATGCAGTCGCGTTAAGTGTGGATTGTAAGATTGGAAAGGATCGGGAGAGAGCCAAAATGTCATCAAAAGTACTCCTAAAAAAAGATTCCAATTCTTTTTTTTACATCCGTTACTTGAGACATAGAAGACAAGGCTAGCTAAAAAGAATATTTAACAAGATAGTCTCGATCTAAGTAATCGAGCTGGCCTGGCAAGCTTGGCGAAGTATACCACCAAATAGTTTTATTTTAAACATAAAACGATACATAACGTGAGACTGTCAAAGATTTTTGTGCAATCTGCACAACATGCGGATTGCTTGTCGGTATAGACACCTCTATATGGCGATGAAGTCGCAATTCGACCCGGCGGACGTTATTAATTAGTTACGTTATCAACGCTTCGGCATCGTACTTATGCAGATGTTCATGGGTGTCGGGCAGTCTTAAAAAGGCTTCGATGACATGTTCGCCCCGTTTTACTATAAAAATAAACAAGTTACTTATGTATAGGCGCACGACTATACTTGCTATGAACAGAGTGCTCGTTCGCTTGTTGCAGAGCGTGTCACAACTGGACGGCAACATCAGTGACGCTCTCTTCCTCACGGTGAGCGCTGTGAGCCAGCAAGGATGTGCCACGGGGTCGAGCACACTATCAGGTACGTCGTATGACTCATGAATATGTTACTAGTTAGATAACACTTACTCTGGCTTAACACTTAGTCACTTAGCCACAAGTACTCTGACAATTAAAAATTGAAATCTATTACATTTGAATTTGGAACCTGTCATTTTTGTACGATTATTCACTGTGTATTCTCATTTTGGCGCCAATACATTGTACAATATTTTGCGAGATTAAAATGGAGTGAGATGGTAAAGAGAACAACATCGCTGTGATTGCATTACACAAAGTAGGTAGTGGAGCCAAATGCAATTTTGAAGCTCTCCATATACTTGGTATTAGTCAAATGTTTTTGTATTGGGCTATTGATAGGTACAATGAGACTTCCTCGGTTTGTGTCATACATAACACTCGCGGCATTGCTGACATGACAACAACATTGCAGCCGATTATCGAAAACAGAGACATATAGAACTATGCCTAGATAGATGTGAAGATTTAGGCAGGAGCGTAGCTCCCGACTTAGCCTTCGTGGTTAAGTTTTTTTTTATTTACACTTAAAATACTTGGCCCAATTTATAACATACTCGTATCGATCATCTGCCTAAAATCAAGATATTTAACGATACTTAACATCAGCCAACATGTTGAAGAACGACTCGCAATGACTAATCGGCTAATTGTTGGGCCGCCATAAAACAAAACGGCCCTGCTTTTGGAAATGGCTAGCAGTAATGTAATACTGCGATTTATACATTACAACTACAAGATATACATCTAATAACAACTGCCTTGATGAGATCTGTCATAGCTTATTTCTCACCAGGTCGCATTATATCGTGGGTTACGTTTGCGTATATGATGATGATATATGCGGCATACAGCGCCAATACCTTCGTGCTGCTGCAGGCACCTTCCACCGCCATCAGGACCCTGGAGCATCTGGCGAATTCCAAGATGACGTTGGCTGCTGTGGATTCAGACTACAACAGATATGCTCTAAAAGTATGAAGTTATGCAGTTCCTACATTGACGTGAATCTAATGAACTGCACATCTTATGTTCCAACATTGGTGTTGAAAGGGAATTATTCCCAGAAGAACCTAAATATCACCTGATGCACTTAACCGCTAACATTCTGACGGTTGATAATTTCGGAATGCCAATGCTGGAAAGTTTGAAGCATGCAAGATAACGTTCGATTTAGTCCTCAAGGAATATACGGCGGGTTTGATGTCTTCCAGTCTTATGCCATATTATTGTTTCTTTTTCATGTCTCCCAGCCATCTATATAATATTGTATATGCTTACTTTGCTCAGTGAGAAATGACACGAAAGTCGAGGTTATAGAGACTTATCTTAATGCAGGGAAACTCGAAAGCACCTTCACTAGCTCTGGGTGGGGTCTGCTGTTTTGTGGGGCTCATGACACATCGTAGTACACGACACTCACTAGAACCACTACAGGTGACCACAATACCTATTGCTGTTAAAAATAATCCCAATAACACTTTTTAGTTCTCGCGAGGACTAAAACACTCATTACCTGGTCACCACTACACCACGAGCCAATCAGTCCAGCTAAATCTAGGTAGCCACTGTCGCCTGCATTAACTGTTGACTCACGTATGTTCTATCCTTAGCTCCCCAGTATACCGATGATCATATTTTGTATTCTTTTAGGAAGCCAATGAACCTATCCGAAAGGAAATATTCAAGAAAATCACCGCAGAGAAAGGAAAAGAGCATTTTTATGAGTTGGATCTATGCGTGAACAACATGAAGCAGGTTCAATACCTTCTTACCTTCTTCATTGTATATACATGGTGTAAGTACACTGTACAAAATCACAGAGGATGTTCGGTAATCGATTTTGATTCCATTATGTAAACTATAGGTACCTGTAATTTGACCTAGTTGTCCTTTGGACTTATTGCTGTACGTTTACGTCAACCGTAGCTGTATAGAGGAAAGGCCTCGGGCTCGACAGCTGACGCGACCCAATGGGCTGGCGAGCTTCTATCGATATCATGTGGTGCCCATATTTTCTGAAAATAATGACATTAAATTTGGTGAAGTTTGTTGTTTTATAGCGAATATTTAAGATTTAGAGCGCTGAAGCGGGACCATATTACTTGTAATACTCAGATGTCGGTATGTCTGACACCAGGTGGACTACCGAAATGTTCACAGATGGTGACGTTGAGGAATCTGGTAGTGGGGAAGGCGGAAAAGCCACTTTCCATGCGGATGTTTCTGGATAGTCATGAAAAAGCTTACATTGCTCCTTCGCTCCATTATAATATAAAATACGGTTGTTATGTATGGATAAATGATTCCAGACTTTATTCGCTTTCCACGGCATCCTGGAGCCAGTGTACCGTCGTATTGATAGCACCTTCCTGGAGTCGGAAAAGTGCCAGCTGATGGAGGTGGACTATATTATGGGGTTCGACCACCATGTGCCCGTCCACAAGGACTCGCCGTACCTGGAGTTGCTCAGAGTTAGGCAAGTACAAAGTGTACTGTTTTAGTGTAATTTAATTTGTTTTTAATGGACCGGACAGCAAAACGACCAAATTGTTAGTAATGAACTTATAACTATGTTAATATAATAATAATAAGAAGAAATGTAACAATTAAGAGCAGACTGTAGTTCTTCCCTCATGAGCCCTGTGAACCCACCTACAGTGACTCCAGTAGGAGCACTCGAGTCTACCAGCACAGCCAGGACGGGCTGGTCAAATGTGCGCTGAAATGGTGTATGAGCTATGTCTGATAATGTCCAGGTTTTATGCTCCTTGCTCCAGCTTGAACGGCTTGTTGAATTATAACCTATGACGTGTCGTTAGATTCACATTGATAACAGTGGCACTGGGTCCACTAAAATATGTTTTAAGCATTCATATTTAGATTTATTCGATTGTACGATTAGGCAAGTTACTCCCCAAGCATTTATATAATATTATTTAAAGAAAAGCATTATACACGCATTAACGGTTCCGAACTATTTGTGGTGAATAAGTGCGAGTCCGGACAATAAAGCGATCCTATAAGGGTTCCATTTTATTTCCTTTTATATACGGAACCCTAAAACGGCAAAAGCATCACGTCAGTCGTATGAGAGGCCCCGTAAATGAACAGTTTACTCATTTTTTTAGCACTTGTTGTATAGCGGCAACAGAAATACATAACTCTGTAAAAATTTCAACTGTCTACCAAGCTTCGTGAGATGCCTGGTGCATAAAGACAGATAGATCGACCGATGGACAGACGGTGCATAAAGACAGATAGATCGACGGATGGACAGACGGACAGCGGAGTCTTAGTAATAAGGTCCCGTTTTACGCTTCATGTAAGGAACCCTGAAAACCATTATTTTATATCCACAGTTTGAAGAGGGTCCGTGAAGCGGGCATCACATCAGCTCTGCAGAAGCGGCACCTCGCCCAGAGGCCGAGCTGCGTCGACAAGGGCGCCTCCTTCAGCAATATCGGAGTGCAGAACGTGCGACCCGTGCTCTTGCTCCTGGCCCTGGGAGTCGCCGCGTCTTTGCTCATATTGATTATTGAAATTATTGTATATAAAATGTAAGTTATGGGTTCAACTAGTAATAATTAAAGCCATTGTGCCACAGCCGACGCGGTGTGTAATGTGCGGTTTGTACGTATGAGTGACTCATTAGAGAGGAGAGAAGGAGATACGTCAGCATTATAATTATGTGGATGTCTATGGTTGTCACTAGTTTTGGAAAGTCGAAATCTGGAATGGTTTTAGCTGCTCTAGTTCAGCTCACATAAAATCAGCGTGAAGTGATAGGGGTTGGTGGGGGGCACATACATACAATTTTTATTATTTGTCTTATAAAATTGTCTTCACTATCAATGTCTATATAGATTCATCAAAAGACAATAGTCAATATTACCTTACTTTATATCAAAACTAAGCCATTTGTATAAATGCACTTGTACGATTTTTGGTGATTTTTAGAGAAAAAAAATAAGAATGTATGTACATGCGGGGCACTTTCATACAAAAAAATATTTGCATAATTTACATAAATAAAGGTAAATTCCTTTTTTAAATTAATGTTTAATTTCAACTTTTTGATTTTGATAAATAAGCAAATATTTCATTCAGAACTTATGTATTTCTTACTATCCGCATGTTAGATGAAGATGCTGGCGACGATTCCACTATATATGTTTTGTATTTCAGGACCGCACTTCGACGAAGTAAATCTTATTTCAACACTTTCAAAAGAGAGAAAAATAATGAAGTAAAGTAATCTTAAGACTTCGTACCTTCATCATCGCCCCATAAAGATCGGCCTACTGTGCATGTGCGTTCCCTCGTTCTCCTGTTCAGGTGAGACTGAGGTTTCTCTCAGAGATACGGAGGCGTAACCTCAAAACTTTCGTCATATTGTTGTCTGACAGTTTCGAAGAAAACTCGGCGGTTTATAGTTTTAATAATACATGTACAAGAATGTGTATTTAAGTGGATATGCCTACAAAGTAGTAACATAAAATTAAAAAAAATATATTTTTTCTTTATTTTCCTGGATAGTTTATGCTAAACGTGATGCATTGTATCATGGCGAACCGTAGACGCACATGAGAGTTGAAAAATTAAACGCCACTAGGTAATGCTTGCTGTTGTATGTACACAAAAGTGTGTCACTGTACTATCATCGTGCTAGTTACACCATTTGTAACTAAAGAACCTAAAGATTTACATTGCCACTTATCTTTCATTTTTATTTGTTTTAAGCTTGTTTCTATTTTTAGTTTAACATTTAAGAATAAAATACTTTAAATTGCACCGACACGGAACTGGACTGGTTTCTCTAGAACTATTCTAAAAGAAAAAACATCATATTTCTATTGTGTTATTAAATATATTGTATCGTATACAGGCCGACTAGAGTATTTCTCGCGTTATACCCTATCCGGTTTTCAATCTTTCACCATGGGGTCACAACTGACTGCCTAATGCCTTGTTTTTATTTAAGATTATATTAAATAAAATTTCGTGTCCACAATTTCTAGAAATGATTGCTTTTCGAGTTCCTATCGGATATCGCAGGACGCGTGCCCCTGTACTGCCATCCTAAAGCACCAACCTAGGCGCCAGCTCTCCTTTATCTAGGATGATTAGAATTATTAACTCCTGCAGCAAAGTCGCTGATTTATACTTTGATTCCCTTACATTGTTTCGCAAGAACACATAGATTTCTTAAAATGAAAAAGGTGTCTAACGCAATTTCCATGATAACGTTCTTATATATCACTTTAAATATGACACCTTTGTGATTTAAAATTTAATCGTCACCCTATTCAGAATTTTTGATTGATTCAATAATGTAATATTAAAATGACTTTATGCTTTACTAATTATTAAGTTGTATGTTTTTTCTCTGTATTGTATTCATTTTCAATATTAATTCATATTTTCACTATTTCGGAGATTTATTTGACATTCATTGACATTGTTGCTCTTTGTCATTGTTAAACTTTTATTTATAACATTGGATTATTTTTATTTTTCTAATTAACATTAATATTATGTCCAATAGATGTGAACTTAATATAAAATGATATGTCAATGTTTTAACGAGTCTCTTTTTTTCGTATTATTTTTTCATTATTAAAATTTGCACGTTGAGTTTATCTGTAAGTGGTTATTATGCGAGTAACTAGCTCTTACTGTATGTTTCAAACAGATTTGTGCTACGTGTAATAATTGTTGATAACCCTTATAAATGTATAAATAAATAAATTCTGTGCCTCAAAAGGTAAAACGCAATCTTTATAAGATGTCTATTCTGGTATTTCTCTTTATATTTCTCCACTGCCCCCTACTGGAAAAAAATGTTTGACTACGCACCTTAAATTGTTGCTTATGGAGTAAACTCTACTAAATTACTAATTATAAAACATATTTTTATTAAAATCTATCTCGGGACAATTAAATTCCCGAAAGTGTTCGCCGACTACATGACGAGTCCACCGCGATAATAAAAGGCAGGAGGAATGGCGAAGAACAACTAAAACGCTGAACTCTACTGGCAATTGCTTTGCACATGTACTGGACCGACGCCCCATTGGCTCGTTACCAAAAGGCCGATAGCACGATTAAAAATTTTAAAAATCTAACTCGTTTATTTCAATAAATTTTGTTACACTCAAAAATTTGCGATTCACGGTCTTCAGCGTGGTGACGTAACAGAAACGTGCTCGTAGAAACGGCTCCCTCGCCGTACTACAGGGCGCCAGCGGGGATGTGCAAGGGGAGGCGGAGACGCAACTCGTGAAGGTCTCCCTATCCCGCATGATTTGTAAATTTCTGTCGCATTTCAATCATATATTTTATTTGCTGTTGTTTCATAGTTCTGAAACAGATATGCCTATATGAAATTTCAAGCTGTGCCCCGCGGTATCATCTGCCTAAAAAATGTCCCAAGCTAACCGATATTTTTTATAGCCTACCACATGGACGGGGATTTTCTCAAAAGACTAGTAAAGTTTGGCTCAAAATCCATTTAGCCACTTTCACGTGATGCACAATGAAATAAATAGACACGTAGAGAAACAGACAAATCTTGTAAAAACTCTATGGACGTGTTCTTTTGCTGATTCTAAGTATTCCCGCCTTTTACTTTTAGCTATACCTTCGATGTACGAACTTCCGACCCTCATTAACTCAATTGTATGTATGTAGATAAACATTGTAAAATGTCGGCATCTGAGAGCACAAGATAATCATCGAAAGAGATCTTAATCTAGTTTGGGTTCCTGACTCCCCTCTTCCACAAGTGTTTCTCTGTAGTTACCACTATTTAGGCAGTAATTTGTGGAAGAATATAATTTAAATTATTATTTTATACCTGTTTAATATATAATCCAGATAAACGGGGGCACCTCTCACTCACATAATAACGATGATAGAATGGCTATCTGTTTGTTCGTGTTGCTTAAAAAGGATAGAGGAGGGTTGCTGGCGTCGACCGGCTGGCTTAGTTGGCGTGGCCGTCGTCCGCGTGTTATGCTAGACGTCGCGGGTTCGCATCCCGCCTAGGCCATGGATGTTTCTAAATGTATAATACGTATTAATATAATAAAAATCTTAAATATAGACGATTTCTTAAAAATATAATAACACTATTAGATCCGTTGTCTAGTACCTGTAACACAAGTCCTTACGGTACTTACCACAAGACTAGGCTAACGTGGTGTGATAAGTCCACAGATATTATTATTATTACGTAAAAAAAAATCTTATAACTCGACTCAAGGTCGGATGTCGAGAATCTGGTACGGGCCTAGGCCAAATATTTAGATTAGATTTTTATTATAATTATTGGGATGGTGAGGGTTGAGGTGATTATTATTATTTATTACTGTTATTATTATTAAAGCAACTAAATTGCATGTGCTGGCTGTGCGGAAGTTTATAGTTTGTAATCAGAATAACGCTCAAATAATCAAAAGCTCCTACTCGCGTCGGCAATAGAAAAAAATGGTCTTAATCTAAATTCTTGGCCTGATTTTTGTCAACCCTTACACATGTAATTCAATATACATTCCATTAATTAACTAGTTCAATTAAGTTCGTCGTAAGCAATAAAAAGATTTCTCTCACATTTTGTGCACAATAAGTTCTACGAACAATATCAGCACAGAGACAGCAGCTCCCAGCAAGGCCAGCAGGAACACAGGGCTTATGTTATGTATACTGATTGTGCTGAACGCCGCTGTTTTGGTGCATTTTGGTTTGGGCACGCGGTAACGCTTATCCAAAGCCGATCGAAGTCCCACTTCGCGTATTCGCCGAAGACTGGAACAAAATTGGCGTTAGAAGTTTTGTAGTATACCTGCCTGGTCGGTTCAGTGTAGTGGTGTTCAGAATCCGTGGCAAATTCATTTAAAGTGGCCTCTTTGTCTCCCAACAGAAAAACTTAACCAATAGGCGTGACCCCGCCACGCGAATAGTCTCGCAAGGCAGCGCGGTTGGTGCGGATGAGCCTTGGCCAAGGCGTTGCCGCGGATGAGCGACCGAACGCGCGTGTCGATTTATAGTTTTGCTCAACGGTGTTTTGGTCGTTTGCCGCGCGCAGTCTGAACGATCTCGCGTACTTTATAGACGCGTCCTCTCAAAGCGGGAAACCACGCAAGGCATATGCCATTTAACCTTATTCACAATTGCTGCTGCAGCTGTTAACCGAGCATGTTCCGTACCTGACCTTCAACAGCTCTTTATAGGGAGTGTCTTTAGTCATTGGTGTTACTGGGTCGAAGGCGTTCAGAAAATCTACAGTTGTGAGACCACATTTTTCTGGCTCCAGATACGTCTGTTCGATGCGCCGGTAAAGAGAGCCCAACACTCCGTGGAAGGCGATAGGCTCCTGAAATTGAAAAGACTTTCGTAAGAGATGCTCCTTTGCAGCGAAATTTGCCCGTACGACCGCACGTACTATTCTGTCGCGTTTTGTGTGGCTTGCGTGTTTGGAAGATGTGGTGTGATAAATCCGCCGATATAATTATTATTAAACCCATAGTTACCGACCATAGATATCAGAAAAAAATTAAGATCCCTATGTGGCTGTGCTGGAATGTGTACATTACTCATCTTGTCAGACTTTTTCCCGGGCATTAGACACAATAGATGACACACATTACACATTGCTCTCTATACTTAGTTTTACGGGTTTGATGGTGCGACTGTGTAGTGGTTTCACAGTTATCTTGAAAATACGAAACAATTTGAGGAAATCCGAGCAAGGGTGCATATATGGTTTTTGGAGCTCAGAAGCGGGTTAGGAACCTCCCTGAAGCATTCATTCAAACGCTATTAGGGAAGCGTATACACGGAACGGACGAAGCTCGAAATTTAGGACTTAATTTGGATAGCCATCTGAGGTATGAAAAGCATGTGACCGAGTCGATTCGAAACTGTGTCTATAGGCTAAAGGTCCTCTATAAAATTAGACCAATTCTCTCAGTGGAACAAAACAAGTGTTTCCATCAAATGCTCCGCGAGCAATTGATGGAAACACTTGTTTTGTCAAAATTAAATTACGTCGATACAATTTGGGACCTCGTCTTCTGGCTCGATCGGTTAAAGTAATACAAAGAGTAGAAAATGCGTGCGCTCGTTTTTGCTACTTTATTCCGGGTAGAACTCATATCACACCATATCTAAATAATCACTCCATACTCAAAATTACCACGCAAACACCGCCTTGCATGTTTATTTGTTTGGAGTAGTTAAAATTTAAAAAGCCGGTATATTTATATGACAAATTGAGTTGGATCACGTCACATAGACAATATTCGCAACAGCTTGCTACCCACCCGCACAGAACTGCTGCCTTCAGAGGAAGCTTTCGTTACGTAGCTGCGAAGGTGTGGAATAAGTTACCACCACCAATCGGAGCGCTCAACAGCATACGTACTTTCAGCCGTCGTTTAAAACAGTTTCTCATTGAAGAGCAACGGAGAACAGATATGGCAATAGGAAATGTTTCCATTATATAAGCAATAACAAGTATTTGTATTGTCTTTATGTTCGTTTGATATTGTATTTCTTTGTTCTTGTGTGGTATTTATACTGTATTGTATTTCCCTATATTATTATTACAATTAGTATTATTTTAGTTCCTCTGCCTCTTGTGTGTAAGGTATAAGCTTTCTAAGCTTTCTTTTTCTCACATTTAACATTTGTCATTTGTTTCCTTTTCATTATAGCGGAAACTACATTTTTTTTATTTTAAGTTTATTTGAGTGTTATAAACGGGCACTACAATTTTATTTGATAACGGGTGGCCAAAAGACATCAGTGACGCCTCTTCATCTTGCTGGTTTGGTTGAAAACCGGTGCCAGGTGCCATGAGAGCTGGCATATGCCGAACCAAACCTTTTTTCCACTCCCTTCGGGCAGGGCTATTTTTATATGTTTTTGTCCTAATGTAATATGGTTATTGTCATTATGTGTAAATCTGTTCTTGTGATTTGTTATTGTTGCCTCTCCTGTAGTGAGCAAATAAATGTTTTTCTTTCTTTCTTTATTTTCTTTCTTTATGTATTATCGACATTAATTATTAGTTTTCAAATAAATAATTAGTCTAATTAATTTATGATTCACATACCTGTCTCAATTTCTGTATCCCTGTGTCGAGATCATACAAATGTTTTTGACCCTTCTCCGGTAGTATTCTATTATAGATCTTTTTGTCTTTCTATAAAGGAAAAAATACCTTTTTACATCTTATCCTTCTTGTGACAGTGAATATAGCAACAATTAAAGTTAATAATTGACAATTTTACCTATAAAATACTAGTTGTCTGTAAGTTGGTTTATGGTCGATATAATTATAAGTTTTATTTTTTTTTCTAATTGATCGACAATGAGAGGACTTGTTACGCCATCGATCTTGCAGCCTCCGCCCGTTTACGACTCGAACGTGACTATCGCTATATTTTACAAGATTTTATTACGTCAAAAAGACTAAGCAAATCGTAATTGAAATAAACCGAGTTTACCTTCAAAACGAATTGAGTATAGTCCAAATTTTCAGCGGCCAACGTAATCCTCGACTTGGTCAGCTGGTCTAAGGTCCGTATACTGTTGGAGGGTGCCTGCAGCATGGCTACGATGTTCGCGCTGTACGCCGTGTATATTGTCATCATTGCGAGAAAGATCGTCCAGAACATTTGCCGACCTGAAAATATATTTGTTTATAACATAGAACGACAAAACAAAATTTGGGGTCATTTAATGTCTGGTACAGCCAATTAATAGCCGCTAGGGTAATGGTTATGGAGGTGCGTTGCTCCTTCAACCCGTACTTTTTTCTGTTGACGCGGGGAAACGATTTACACGCCTTCACTGGTGTGTGAGACTCGCGGCACATGATAGTGCCGAATGCGCACAAAAGCAACCGCGAGTGCCATCATTGCTGCCTTTGAACTGAATTGAATTCGTTTATTCAGTATTTAACAAAGCTTAATCTAATACATAGTCTCACAAACTGCTTACGCAGTTTAACTGTGTCGGTCTCAAGTTACACAATATCATATAATTGTAGTATGCAAATATATTAACTTAAACTATCTAATAGATATTTTTTAAGTTCACGTGTAAACTTGACTTTACTATCCTGTGTCCTGATGTCAGCAGGGAAAGTATTAAGGAAGTAAGGACTGCGCTTTTTGTGGGACCGTCGCCACCTCCACAGATACGGTTGTCTCACACTACAAGACAGTCCTAACAACTTTGGGACAGTGCAATTGGGTGAGGTTCCCATCCTCGCGTCTTGCCCCGTGCGCAAAAGTGCCGCCTCATATTGTTCCTTTGTCCCCTCTTCTTACACATAAAGTATAAGGAGCGGCTCCTCCTCCTGATCTTTTGTCCCCTCTTCTTATATATAAAGTATAAGGTGCGGCTCCTCCTCCTGATCTTTTGTCCCCTCTTCTTATATATAAAGTATAAGGAGCGGCTCCTCCTCCTGATCTTTTGTCCCCTCTTCTTATATATAAAGTATAAGGAGCTGCTCCTCCTCCTGATCTTTTGTCCCCTCTTCTTATATATAAAGTATAAGGAGCGGCTCCTCCTCCTGATCTTCTGTCCCCTCTTCTTATAAGAGGCGTACAAAGACCAGCCCCTCCTCGGTTCAATTCGCTTCGTCCAAGGTGTCACGAATCGCCCCAGGCGATACTGAGACCCATCGCCACGACAACGCTTGAACCATGGTGGTGTCCTCAACCCATCCTCCCGGTACATCCATTGGCTAATCGGAAACTGCATGAAACGTGACGTCAATGCCACCACTTTACCGTGGAATCACGTGACCGTGAGTGAAAACGACAAGGTCGTAACTGACTACACTGAAAACAACAAGATCGTAAATGACAACACCGAAATTGCTTCGAAAAATACAAAATTGTTGACTTTTCAATTCTCAAAAATATACTTTTACTCCCAACATTTTCTGCACTTTTGCAACACTCAAATTTAATCTTAAGCTGTATTAAGTTAATGTACGTCGATAGTGTATAGTTTTCTTTATTTTTCAGGGATTAAAAATATTGCTAGTGCAACTACTAAAAACTAAAATGGTGGTTTAAATTGATTAGATTCTTAAAGCCGTTTAAATGTAACGAACGAATAACAGATTTGTGGTAGTCAAACGTGATTAAGTTTCTGCACATTTAACATTACAGGAAAAGAAAAGAGAGTTATCAAAAAATTGAGTAATAACATAAACGATAAGAAAACATGGGACTTCTCGCGTTACAAACGAAATATCCGACGTTTTCTTATCGTTTCCTTAGTAACTTTTCCCCTTTCTTGGTAGCTGGTGATTAGAAGGACTGAATGTCATCACCAAAAATATAGTCGCTACTATTCCTGCCGAACTAACCGGTACATTCGACGCAGAAAAATAAGCAAACATCAATTGCGTAATAAAATCATGTCCACAAGAGGTCGGTTACGACTCTTTCGTTTCCCTCCATCAGTAATACAAAGATAACACAGTTGTTATAAATATTCTTAATGATATGTGGTGCAATTTGGATTACTAAAATGTGCTAAAATTGACATTTAGCTATGTGATAAGGACGCGGCGAATAACGACATTTGTGGTATTTACGACATCGCAAATAGGTATATCTTGTGTATGCTGTAACCACGACGAAAAGAATCACGCGAGATCTAGAAAAGGTGTGTAACGTAATATTGTCTATATATAATACATATTATCAAATAAATTCCCTAGGTATATGCTGTCTGTCTGTATAGTGTCGATTGAAGTATAATGACATTATTTATAATTTATCCTGCTAAACATTTACGTGACTTTGTATGTATGTTTGTTATTCTTCACTCAGTAACAACAGCACGGAATTGCTTGAGATTTGGTACAGATATAGACAACAATCTAGAATAACATAAAATTAACCGAAAAAATATGTATAGGACATATAGACAGACTGGAGACAGACTCATCGACGCAAATCCTTGTAGTTTGTATATATATGTTTAAAAAATTAGAGAACGTCAAAGAAAACCCAAAGGGACTAAATTCCATATTATGGTCACCGTAGTCTCTCTGTGGTATCAGACGCAGACGCGTCGGAGATGATGCTTTTGCCCTCTTATCAATGGTCCAAGTCAGATAAAGATGACTCGGCAGCCTCCCTGTCGATGACGTCCCTTGCTGGACACAGGCCGTCCAACACTCCGTCTCCCCGTGCGGGGCCGCCACTCTAACATTATACTAAGCGGAAGAATCACGAGGCAAATATTACAGGAGGTAACTACCCGAGAAAGTTCTTGGCGTCACCGAAGTGCCCTGTATACTCACGGCACCCAAGGTTATCATAATGGCTTCTGTGATGTTTCCATCCACTGATTCATTCTGTAATGTACAATATCATTGTTTCTACTTCAATATCATTATCAGCAATAGGACGCGTGGACTAGTTTTTGTTACTGTATAAGGTGCATAAGGCCGCTGCAAAATGTTCATCTATGCTGTCGCATTTTGTCCAGCTTGCTAGTATTTTTTCCAGCTTGCTAGCATTTTGTCCAGTTTGCTTGCATTTTGTCCAGCTTGCGAGTATTCGGTGATCCATTGGACGTGGAATATTGAAGAAGGGGAGCATATCTACATAGTAATTATGCCTATGGGTGTCAGTTGTTAATCTGGTACAAGAGCCACGGTGGCCTAGTGGTTAGCGCTCCCGACCTTCATTCCGGTGGTCCAGGTTCAACCCCCGTCACATACCAATGATCTGTCTTTAACTTAAGTACATTTTCCCAGTGCACTTGTGGAGAAACAAAAACATCCTGAGGAAACCCGGATTTGTGTATTCGAATACGACCTAATCTAGCATTGGACCTGGCTTCCGATCTGGGTCGCAGAGGCTAGACGACAGTCGCTCCGCTTAAGAAGGGACACCCTGGTATAGTTCCCAATATTAGTAAGCCGACTCTGATATGATGATATATATATATATATATAAATGGGATAAGGCTATGAAGAAGATGGTGTCGGTAGTCACCAAATGGGCTCGGCTGGTTGTGCTGGTTGTTGCTGGTGCTTTAAATGACATTTCAATTTATACGAACCTCCCTAGACGCCTCCCACTTAACATTGAAATAAATTACTACTGTTGAAATAACACCACATGCAATGATAGCCCACCATACGCTGGCTGAGAAAGTCAGCGTGTATATGTTGGACACGTCCGCCAGTGGGAGCTGATGGAAGAGGAAATGCAGTTGGAAGGGAGCCACGGTGTCGGTGAAGTCAACGACAAGCAAGCGATCCAAGGTCGGAACTAAATTAGACCCTGAAAATAAAATACACAACAACGCTTCATATATGTCAATTTTGTAGCCCTACAGGTGTAATCAATTGAGGGCACGATAGGCAATAGTTATGTGTAACAAAAAAAAAAACGCAATAAAATGAAATATTGCTTACGAAATTAGCTTTTTGCATTAAGTTTGGCAAATATGGTCACCCTACACGCTTAACTACGATGTAAACAAAAAAAAGTTATTGAATTATACCTCCAGGAGTAAATATTTAATTTAGACAATGTGGTTACACTAATACATTCGCAATGTACCATTAGTACAACCGCATGGTACCTCGATCTGTAGGGTTCGAGAGAATCGATCACATACAGACAGACAACTTTTGGGAACTATAATTTGTATATTATACGTATCTGGCGTATCAGGGAACAGGGCATAGATTTGGCTTAATGCAGGAAAAGGAAAAATTATAAAAAATTATAGTAATAGTTCATATATAACGACAACAACAAGAACACATCTCCACGCTAGCTCCCGAATGGGTTAGACAGAACGGAATGCCATACCCATATACATACATACATACATACGTATATATATATATATA
>JAFELO010000841.1:421617-457253 GCA_017140195.1 Eumaeus atala
GTGTGTGTGTGTGTGTGTGTGTGTGTGTGTGTGTGTGTGTGTGTGTATGTGTGTTCGTGTGTGTGTGCAAGAGAGACAGACAGAGAAACATTTCGTGTGATTTCTTTTCCTCTAGCCTCATTCGCAACGCGCGATATGTATAACTTCGTTCCTATAATTTTTGTATGGTTATTCGTTTGTTAGATTGATCGAGTCAATGGATGCAGCACTTGAAATACAAAACGTATTACAATTCTACCCGTTTTGTATTTCAACTGCTCTTTCACTTCTAAATATTTTTTAAAGATTTTGGTGCCTCGCTGAAGAGGTCGCGGACAGCGTATGTACATAGCAACTGTGCGGATATCTATAGGCTTCAGTAGGCATGGGATCCGACTGCGAGTTTGTTACTATAAAAAACTTACATTCAGTTAAAGTGAAAGCATCGGCACATAACACAAGGTCGGAGTCCAGCAGCAATGGCAGATCCTGCAGGAGGTCTCCGCTAGCGTCGCCGCCCAGCACCAGCCACCGGTATGGTGCTCGGAGGTGAGATGTCAACTTCGAAGCAAAACGTAGATATGTTATACTCGATTATTATATCATCACTGAGTTGGGACCAATCTGTTGATACCTTCAACGAACTGCCATTACTTTAACATCATCATCATTATCAGCCCTTATCGGTCCACTGTTGGACACAGGCCCCTTTCAATAAACCACAAGACGGCTGATCTCCTGCTACTTGCATCCATCCCGGACCGGCTACTGGACGGAGATCGTCGTCCCACCTGGTGAATGATCGACCAACACTTCGTTTTCCTAAGCGCGGCCACCGCTCCAGAACCTAATAATTTTTTTTATACAATTGGGGGGCAAACGAGCAATCGGAGCCTTATTACGACTACCAACGCCTGTGAACATCCACATCATTACTATGCACTGGCGTTGCCCTCCTCCTACCCCGCTCCCTAATGTATAATCATTGTTTTATATAGTTGGTTTATTATAATGTTTATAATGTATTGTGTCAATTTTTGTCATTATCAGCCCTTATCGGTCCACTGCTGGACATAGGCCGCTTTCTATAAACGCCAGACGACCGATCTCCTGCTACTCACATCCATCCCGCACCGGCTACTACTATTGTGTATAACTGATAAAGTCATACCGGCGCAAAGTGACTACTTGGGTTCGCTACTTGTGGGGAGGGAGATAATGATCAACACACGACATAGTAATTATGCGGATGCTTATGGGCGTTACCAAAATCTGCTTGTTTGTTGTTATATAATATAAAAACCCTATAGATATTATAGCGCACTGCAAGCACCTCATTACCTGCATCTCTACGTACTTCCTGTAAAGAAGCTCTCCAAAAAAAGTTCGTTTTAGAGATGCCAATTGCAGCATTGCTCTCGATTTGGGCCGCCGTGAACGGTGTGGTCGACTGTTTGTGTTCGCCGTTATGTCACAAGATGTGCGTACAACACGCAGATCACACGTAGGTCGCACCGGCCATCTCGTGATCCAGAGGATCTCCAGTAGTCTTGTTAGTAGGATTTAGCTGATGTATGCAAGAAGATTTAGCTCGTGTCTACCTCTATAGTTAGTAGGATTTAGCTGATGTATGCAAGAAGATTTAGCTCGTGTCTACCTCTATAGTTTTTCTCCTTTCAAGAATGCAAAAAATGGTTATCGCTTAGGAATACTTACATTTCGTAGCGCACCAAGGTTTGATGAATCCAGGTCAATGAGGAACAGAACTCTGCCATCCGAGACAGACTTTGTGCTCGAACGTGAAGTAGATATCCTGACTGACGATAAGTATAGCAGTTTCGCCATTTTTATGAGATCACCTATAAATGCACTAATTATTTTTAGGCTGGCGCATGAGTTGCAAGAGAATGTTCCAGGGAAAAGTCTTTTTTACTTTATAGTATATTGAGGCAACAGGCCGCCGATGCCTTTTGATGGTTACCGACGCCCATAGACATCCGATTAATAGTTTTGCGTGTTGCCGTGCTTCCTTCTGCCCCTGCAATGAGCGGTAGATCACAAACCGCAGGAAACGAGACGGCATGTCGCTGTACGACTGCGAGCAAGCGTTGACAGTGTTATTACTGATGAATCCGGACACATACAGGACGACAATAGGTCTCCTTATTAAGGGAAAGTTTGTGGGTGTCGATATTTAAAATATCCAAAACTACTAACATTAAAAACGCGAAATTGTGTGTGACATACATTATTCATGACGCAGGACCTTCTGAACGAACTGGGTTAAATATAATACAGACATAGATTATGATCAGATGGAACTTTGAAAATAATTTTTTTCCCTAACATCTGAATACTTCCTGTAAGCCCTGTTCGAACGAGAGCTATTTTGCCGCGCATACCACATGCCACATGATGTATTGCTTTTTAACACTACAGAAAGAGCTCGTGCGATCGGGTCGGATAAATATTCTGCAGATGGGTACGCTAGTTATACCATTATTAAAATAATGGTAAATTAAGAGCTCTACTCACTTTTATTCCATCCCAAATTATCGCAAATCAAATCGGTCGGCCTGCGTTCATTTTCGATATAACTTTTCACAAAGTGGAATGTCACTGCATCTTTGGCTTGTACAGATTTAAAAAGAAACAAAGAGAACAGGCTGAATGAAAAACAAGAAGAAATACAAGGAGTTCTCATTGTACAGTGTTAGGATCTATGTCGTGTAGATAGCTCTTTCGCGCTATCGAAAATGACTCACAGAACATTTTATTTTGCATTTGTCAGTAAGTACATAATTGTGTAGATAACTAAACTAACTTATGAAAAAATTGTCCGTCCGTGGTATGAAAAATATCATACCTACCAATTTAGATATTAAAGTTCTTAGCAAATGTTTTCTTTTCCGGGTTCCGTAGCTAAATGACACAAACCTTATGTTTTTGTCATATCCGTCTGATCGTCCATCTGTCCTTCCGTTTATCCGTCCATATGCCCGTCAATCCGTGTAACATTGGTTCAGTTTATACACGTATATCTAAATGATATGGGACCTAACTAATAAAACTAAACTAAACTAATAAAAATAACAATTTACTAAGAACTAAGAGGTTGTGCTATGCTCCATTGCAACCAAATCGGGCCTGCAAGGCCGGAGAGGTACCTCGTTCACAAGAAGCTATGGCGTTACCTTTCGTGCGCTGTACGAGTACGCGATTGCCCATTGGGGGCGGAATGGGGTGGAGGAGGACAGTGCATCTAAATTATAGACATCATTAAAAGCAGATTTTTGATTTTCTGAAGTGAAACTTCTATACAGAAGTTTAGTTCGTTCTTCTGTCACGAACAAGCGTTACGGCCGCGTGGTACCGCGGACCACTGGTTTTAAATAATCTTATATGTAGTTATATAGACATATGTTTATAGTTCCTCGGTATTGAATATTTCTTATAATACCGCTCACGTGTCCGTTGAAGTTTTACTTCCATTATGCGTCCCAGCACAAAACATGTTTTTTAAATTCCCTACCTGTACCACGCACCTAATATATGTCCCAAAAATATTTTTATGTTCTAGCATCACCCCGCGGACCTAGTCGTAGCGTCATGGTACAGGACGGTAGCTTTCCATGATAAACGGGTCCGTTCAACACAAAAATAATTTTGGGCCAGTAGTTCCTGAGATTATCGCGCTCCATCTAATAAACAGACAAAGTCTTCAGCTTTATATTATATTAGTATAGTTTCCATATTGTATAATCTACGCTTACACTAAAACTCGTCCTAAATTATCAATAGAATATGAAACTTTTTTATTTATAATATTACCCAGTAGTAGGCATTAATTAATACGCTGTTACGCTGCGGTATATCCGCAGACGAAGTCGCGTGCACCAGCTACTAACGAATAAATATGTAAGTTGATTACAGGGTTCAAAAGCTTTAATTACTGAGCCACGAAACGAGTAGTCACGGGTGTTTAATAATTTCTCATGCTGTTACTACATTCACACAACTAGTACAAACTCCAGGGTTTTGCCGAAGGCGCCGAGCGAGCAACTTGAGTGAATATCGAAGCGGCTCTGGTTTAATTCCACCACTGGTATAAACTCTAGGGTTTGGCCGAAGGTTCTGAGGGAGCGACTCGAGTGAATATAGAAACGGTTTTGGTTCAATTCCACAACTGGTACGAACTCAAGGGTTTGGGCGAAGGCTCTCAGCGAGCGACTCGAGTGCATAACGAAGCAGTTCCAACATTTTTGATACAAGGCTATTTTCTTGATATTGTATAAGATGACACACGAGCAGTTCATGTAGTAGCGACGAGAGACGCTCAGAATCGCTGTTACGCAGAAATTATGGTCCTTTCTGCTGGGTCACATTAACCACACGAAATCGCGACAACGTAGCTGTCACTTCAAGGCGGTATCGTATCTAATCCATGTACATATCACAATATGTACATGGATTAGACAATACATGATCATCTTCCATACTAATTATAAGACAAAAGTCCCCAAAAGCTGTCTGTCTGTATGTGATCGATTTTTTGCACCTACTGACGGAATACTTTTTACCAATGGATAGAGCGATTCCAGAACAATTTAGTGCATAATTCGTCGATGGTCACCTTATCTCGCTCGCGTTATTTCAAGCTATAGCAGGTTGTTTGTTGTTTATAAATTAATAGAGTAGATAGCTTGCAGACGTACCTAATATAGATCGGGTATAGCAGAGTTCAGAAGATCAGATGGCAGATCGGCCACTGAGGTTTTGGACTGGAGGCCGCGTTTAGGAAAACGAAGTGTTGGTTCACTAGGTGGAAAGGCGATCTCCGTACAGTAGCCGGTCCGCGATAGATGCGAGTAGCAGGAGATCGGTCGTCTTCGCGTTCATTGAAAGAGGCCTATGTCCAGCGGTGGTCCGATAAGGGCTGATAATGATGATGATAATAGAGTTACTAAACCTACCTATCAGTACCTACTGTATAGAGTGCATTTCAGTTAAGGAACCATCAGTTTTTTTTATAATGGACGAACGCGCACTATTCGCATTAAGGTTACGCAGACTTTGTTGAATTTCGACTTCTCTTCCTATTCACCTGCACAGCGGTGCCGCCATGTCTCGCTCCCCGATTGTACGAGCCCAAGTCGTTTGCAATGCAGCAGTGGCCCTCGCCTAATTCACAAGGCCAGGAAGATCTGCCTTCTGATGCCTCCCTGTTCTTTGATGCATAACATTTAACAGTGGAGTTTACAGACGAGTCCTCGCAACCGGCGTGTTTGTATGAAGAGAGTAATGCATGCAGATGAGGCAAGGCAGGTGTGTAAGGATCGTGATATGTGGCAATCCTTTTTCACTGCCTACCGCATTAGGAATCTGGCGTGTTTTCGACGTCTAAAAATAATGCCAGTGACGTCTGCTGCCTTACGCTACTAGCGCTGTAACAAACGAAACAATAACACATCTTCACGCCAACTCCCTAATGGTGTAAGCAGAGAGAAGGGGATGCCACATATCACGATCCTTACACACCTGCCTCGCCTCATCGACATGCACTACTCTCTTCATATCACGATCCTTACACACCTGCCTTGCCTCATCTACATGCACTACTCTCTTCATACGGACGCGCCGGTTGCGAAGACTCTTGACACCACCTTCGGAAAGTACCCGATCAATATGATCATGGTAAATCAGTCTTGTAAATAAAACAAAAAGGTGTGTATAGAAATATTCAATCTTCTGCTCCTTTTCTGTAACATTTTGCTCTTTTCAATAGTGGCTTCTACAAGATAATTTCATGCAGTTATTTGCATCTTACGAGTTTTTAATGGTAATGTCAAGAAGTAGCTGGTTTCTTGTTCTTGACCGACTTCTTTCGAGGTTTTAGTTCGTTGTCACCTAAAACATTAGATTTAATCACCATCTTGTCACATTTCTTTTTGGTACCATCCTTTATGATTCTATCGTTATGCATTGATGTCGTTTTGCTTGAGAATTCCTTTATATCTTTCTCCAACACATCAGCACCGGACATATTTGCTATCATAACTCGCATTTCAGCTAATGTATATCCATGGTATTTTATGTCATTTTGCAATTTATCCAGTTTCTTCTCGAATTGAGCAAGTGATGATATTATGTATTTTAATGAATCTATAGGTCGTGGTTGTAGAGGCATAACTATTGAAATAATGAAGATTTTTTTTACGCGAAATTTGATTAAATTTACATGACAAAATTATATTTTTTAATAATTACCAAACAATGACTCTAGATTATACTTAAAGCCATAACGTTACTAATTAAATTGTGTGCCCATTTAAAAAAGAAATGCCAGTATAATATTGAAATAAAGATACAAAACAAATAAGAAGGTCCCTCGTTAATGTTATATAATAATTATACTTGGAACCTTGCTTTAAATCCTATGCATACATTTATTTTAGTAGTCCTAGGCATACGGCATGTACTATCTATAACCGCCCCCTCGGTTCAATTGTTCGCCTAAGGTGTCTGGTCTAATCCCAGGCTGTTGATCCCCACCGCCACGTTAATGCTTAAACCATGGTGAGGAACCAAGGGAGCTGCTCTTTGAACCCTTCTCTTTGCTCTTCTTGTAAGAAGTGATGATCAAAGAGGAGGGGGAACAGGCGAAAACACCACTGGACTAGTCCCAGTGCCCGTGATGGCGTTTAAATGTGTCTCCTCGCGTGATCGAAGTCGAAGTCAAGAAAAGTGTAACACCTCTATAGGTAAAATAAAACCTATTCTGCGTATTCTTGACCTTGCATAGAAATTAAAAAGTGAACTGCCCAAAATCCTTAAACACAGAGCAGTAGAGCGAGTTATTAAAGTGTCTATTATAACTTATCTGTCACTCTTCCGTTGTGTGTGGATAGCGAGTAATCGTCATTTTTAATGAGGTACTAAAAAAGATAATAAACTATAAATGAGATGATAAATCGTAATAATATGGTTAAATTAATTATTTAATCCTAAAGCCATTAATATTTCTTTGCGACCATGTGCTAAGACAACCACAAGTGTATCCTGTACGGGAAGACAGAATGATGTACGGCCTCTCACTCGGAGGGCTAAGTACTGTGTACGTGGGTGTACACGACTTGTTTAAGGTGGTGGCACGGCTGTGCCGTGGACGTCGTCGAGCTGATGATGATAAGTATATCTATCTCATCACCCCCCTCTATTATTCATTGAACACTCGTACTCATAAAACTGTGCTACCTGTCTATGGCTACTACATCCTATGTTTAATGACTCTACGAAACGCAAAAAAGGTAAATACATAAAGATAATATAAAAAGAGAAGGGAAGCCCGCCATAAACGCGTTGGTCTATGTTAAAAGAGACAGCAAAATTATATAGAGAAAGATAGCGCAGTGTTTCTCATCTTTCTCCTCTATTGATGGGTGTTTTCCAACGCGCTTTGTTTGTCCGTGTGGACCATGCGAATCCATTTATAATGATTATTTATACGACATGTGTTAACTGTGTTCACAGAAGAAAAATGTGGAACACACCGTGTAACTAAGCGTTGTAATTTGAATGACAGCGTGTGCACACTCAACATAGCGATTTCTCTACTTGTCAATTTGTCACTTATGACGTTGTCAGTTCACAATTGTCATTGTCATACGTCTATATTTTATGTCATTGTCAGCGTTTTGGACAACATGGGTGATACGGCTCCTGTAGGACTTGAGAACCTAAATATCAACGAAAAGGCAGGATTTTGAGCAATATTTTAACGTTATTAATTACTTAATAAATATTAGTTATTTGAGTGATGCTAAAATTGTTTAAGTTACGCAGAATTTGCGTGGTTCGCTTCAAAGAGACCTATGCCACATGGGTTCGTAGGTTTTCTTAAAGAGATGCAAGTTTATATCAAACACAATTACATCTGTTTAAACATTGTATTTTATTGTTTTCTCCGTAATATTTTGTGTGTCGCGGACTGTTTCTTTACCCACGATTATCTAAAGCTAACCCTAGTAGACACGTCACGTCCAAAGAGTTCTAACTGAAATAATATCAAAAATGAGGAAATGCATATTTTCTATGACTCATGTCTAGAAATGATCAAAACATACACCAAATAATATTTCCATATACACAATCTTTATGAGTTTAACTATTTGAATTATAGAAATAATTTAAACACCCATAGTAATACAATTAATGTTTACAGTCCAAAACTAAAGCAATGAAGGAGAAAAAAAAGAAGGAAGTTACTTCTGGTGGTGTGACCGAGCTAAACCCATGGCCGGAATATATACAGAAGCGTTTGAATTTATGGGACAAATATAAGGCACAATATGCAGAGGAATTAGCTGCTAAACCTGATTTAAGTATTGTGGTAACTTTACCAGATGGAAAAACTGTTGAGGCCAAAGCCTGGAAAACCAGTCCATATGATGTGGCCAAAGGCATCAGGTAAGACACTGAATTAGATTTCTTTTTTCTTATCTAGATGCACAGTATGGTGGTGTTTTTTTCAAATTTATACATATATCACCACACCACACAAAAGTTTCTAGAATGTTTGTGTATCATTTGCCAGCTCAAAAAATATATTTCACTACTTTCTCTTGAGTGTTGTTTTTGTAAACAATGAAGGATTTTTTATACAATTTGCTACTAAAAGAGGCAACTGTGTTTTGCTCATGTTGGTAAACTTCAACAGTCTGGAGGGTTTTCTTAGGATTTAGTTAGGATTTTCTTGACTAGCCTGAAAACTTCCAACAAATTTGAATGTTAGCTACACCCCATCCAGATTTTAGTGGCTTTGAGATATCTGTCTACCCATGTAAAACATTTCTGCGAACTATAAAATGTGTTTTAACATATAATTCCTTATAATATTTATTTATTATTATGTTGTATTGCTATTTTCCTATTATTCTTTACAAACAGTGTGCTTGTGTGTAGAGAGTAATGCATGGGGGGGGGGGGGAAGCAGTATGTAAGCATAGTGATATGTGGCACTCTGGTATCCCTGGCTATCGAATTGGAAACTGGCACAAATATGTGTTGTTGTCGTTGTTGTTTAAGTTACTCAAAAACTTGTATATTGCTTATTATGCTTATTAGCTCTATTTAAGTGATATTATGCTTTACTAGCTATCTGAAGTCCTGTTATGGGCCATTTCATTAAAAGTTACACCCTATTTATTTGCTGTCAAGCGAGTTTTGGAATGAATAGTAAGTACCTAAGGACTATTACTAATAAATAATACATCAACAACAACTTTATTTAAAATTTTAATGTGTAAATCATTATCATACATAAATTGGTGGAATATGGTTGGCCCATTGGAGGTGAGGAGGATTGGAGGATAACACATCTGCAGGACATTAATAATGCAGATGTTGATGGTCATTGGAAGTTGTTGCCTGTATTATAAAATAATAAATGTAATCTATGCATTAATGTCACAAAATTATAGTACTTTTTGTGAGTGACCAACTTTTAAATAAAACAGACACCTTAAGGTCCCAAAAGTGTGTGCACACATCATTTTCTTATTATAATTTGTAATGTTAAATGTCATGAATAACTGTTTGGATGATTCAACTTATCATTGCACATCTCCAGGGTTGATCAATGATTAAATCTATTACATAAAACCTATCTATTTGCTACATGACTCTCTAAAATGTTTCATTAAAATTTCATTATGTATATAATTAATAGATGTACTGGGTACTGGGTATTATTAGTAGAAAATCGTATTTTAGTTATAATTTAATTGGCCATAGTACAGATCAATTATCAATGAGAAGTCTTGCCAAGTCATGTCTTAGCTGTTAAAGAGTTTTTAACAAATCTGTTTAACTCTTTTCATTTGGTTAAGTTTATTGCTCATGTAGGCTACCGACGCGCATAATTGTAACACCGAATAATTGCCCTCCTCCGAAAGGAGGCCCTCTTATTATGATCCTCCATTCACTCAAAAAAACCACTTATAACGAGACAGCACAGCCAGCTGTTATCACTGCATTATATCATTTTTAATAATTACATCAGTAATAATATTGTCATTAATGTACTAATAAGATAAGTAATGGGCTTATATTATTTCAAGGCGTCTTTGCGTTGAAACATTTTACTAGATGATGTAGCATTTATAAATATTTTTTTTGCTATATTAATTTATATTAGCAGCACCACCACAAGAATGCATGGTGCATCAATTGATGCAAAATAATTCAAATCTCCTCTTCTTTTTCTTTAAATAAATTACAGGTGTATAAATGGGAATAGTTAATATATATATAAAATAAAAATAGTTTATCTATTACCTACAGCACTAGGACATTAAAGCCAGTAAGGGGTAGACTGGTTACTGCTGAATGGGACTGGCACGTCCAGGGATGTACCTCTGGCTCACATGATGCCATCTGGAAAGACTATTCTTCTACTTGTACATCAAGTAAAAAGTTGCCTATTGGGGCTGTAGATGTGTACCAAATAGAATTTTAGAATTACATTAATTTCGCAGCCTTGCCAAGCATGACTATCATGTCTGTCGTTAAATGTATCAAGTAAATCGGATGTTTAAAACTGTAAATAGACCATATTTTTTATTTCAGTCAAGGATTAGCAGATTCGACAATCATCGCCAGAGTGAATAACGTTCTATGGGATTTAGACAGGCCTCTGGAAGGTGACTGCAAGCTTGAACTCTTGAGATGGGACAACACGGACGCCCAGACTGTTTTCTGGCACTCATCAGCACATATGCTCGGCGAAGCTATGGAAAGGGTAAGCAGAACTATTGATAAAGGAATTATTACTATTATAATAATGTCCTCCTAGCTGACTTTCTGCCATAATGGCTATCCCACGACATTTGGCATTACTAAATACTTATAATTTTTTTTTATCTTGAAAATTATTCATTTTATAACATATTCTCTAGATGTGAATTGTAGTAGGGGGAAAAACAGCCTTTTTTGGCGAGTGCCAT
This sequence comes from Eumaeus atala, assembly GCA_017140195.1. NCBI lineage: Eukaryota > Metazoa > Arthropoda > Insecta > Lepidoptera > Lycaenidae > Eumaeus > Eumaeus atala. The sequence goes on from JAFELO010000841.1 coordinate 432,600, forward strand.
CCGTGCTGTCTTTAGTGAGGTGCTCCGGAAGAACAAAACATCAGGGCACCTCGACGGATAGTCAGCCCCCGGATGGACCGACGCCACCTCCACAGATGGGGTTGTCGCGCACCACAGGACAACCTCACCGACTTTGGGACAGTACTATGGGATGAGGTTCCCATCCTCAGCAAGGCACGGGGCAAGGGCCTCGTGCTCAAAGGCGCCACCACCTTTTGTTCTTTTGTCCCCTCTCCTTATAAGAGGGGTACAAAGAGCTGCTCCTCCTCCAGCGCTTTAGTCCCCACTTCTTATAAGTGGGGTGCAAGGAGCCACCTCCAGCCTCCTCGGTTCAATGGGCTTCGCCCAAGGTGTCTCGGATCACCCCAGGCCACTGAGCCTCACCGCCACGACAAGGCTTGAACCATGGTGTCGAGTAGTGTTAAACAAGGCCTACTTCAATTATTAACAATATAATTTTTTACTTATTCTGACCATTCTTATTTTATTAACAGTGTAATTAACATGTCTCTTTGGTATACAAAACAAATGATACTCCCACTGAAGACAATGTTATGTTTAAACGTTATTCCTCACATCTCAGGTGTACGGAGGCTGTCTATGCTACGGACCACCCATAGATGAAGGATTTTATTACGACATGTACTATCCAGAAAAAGGGGTGAGTCGCAATTACATGAACAAGATAAACTTGATGCGGTGCCAATAACAATAGTGCTTTATTTAGAATGTTGCATCCATTGGCCACCTACTGCTGGACGCTCTGTCAATGAACGCCCAGAATCCCGATCCCCAGATGAATCAAGACGACAACGCAGTACCTAGCTCTCGCATACATAAGATCAGCGTAATGTGAAAGATATGCATGCTGTATTTTCATGTTTGTGAAAGTCTGGTGGTTGTTTTTAATCTAAATTATTGTCTACTGAATAGATACTAGGGACTATAACTGATGCGCGACGGGAGTTCACGTGTCAAGAACGAAAATGTAATGCAGACCCGAACTCATTCACAAAATGTAATGCAGACCCGAACTCATTCACAAAATAGCGAATCGAAGAGAAGCCCAATAGAGCTTTATCGGGCTGCTATGAGTGTTCGTCAGGCGTCGGTACCAGTTGGTCAAAAGAGGGGCCGACCCCCTCTCTCCCGCAGAAGGGAGAGATGCATCCCGTTATAAGACTGTTTGTAACAGCAAATTTAACTATTATTATCATGTCCTGACAGACTGAGAGGTTGTTGCCTAATGTGTATGAGATACATTAGGTCTAATGTCTCGTCTGGCATATTCAATAAATAAATAAATATCCCGGAACCTCATTCTAGATCTCCTCAACCGACTTCCACGTGCTCGAAGGCTTGGTAAAGAAGATAACGAAGGAGAAGCAGGCGTTTGAGCGCTTGGAGCTAACGAAGGAGCAGCTGCTGGAGATGTTCGACTACAACCCGTTTAAAGTGAGGATACTGAATGAGAAGGTGGACACGCCAACCACCACGGTGTACCGCTGCGGCCCGTTCGTAGACCTGTGCAGGGGCCCGCATGTTAGACACACCGGGAAGGTCAAGTCCTTTAAAGTCACGAAGGTGAGTCCGCTGATAGTAACTATATCCGTGAGCTCATCACAACAGGCTCTGAAAAGTGCCGCGATTTGTGTTACAGGTACTAGACAACGGCAGTATATTTAAGTATTTATTATAGAAATGTATACATATAAAACATCCACCACGAAGCTGGAGCGAACCCTCGGCCTGCGTTACACTCCGACTAACGGCACGTCACGTTTATTTGGTATAAGGGACCTGCATGGAACCTTCTGGTGACTAGTGACACCTACAAAGTAGTACCTTCACGCCTGTCCGCCTACCGTTATCCCCGAAGAGGTAGGCAGAGGTGTGCCAGTACATCCACAAGTCATAAGTAGATATACTAGAACACCCACGATTAGCCCAGGTGGCGATGGGGCTCAGTACCCTAGGGTGATCCGAGACACCTTGGGCGAGGCTAATTGAACCGAGGAGGTGTATGCTCTTTGTACCCCTCCTATAAGAAGAGGAGACAAAAGAGAAAAACAATGGGCAAGGGGCGAGGATGGGAACCTCGCCCCATTGCAAAGTTGGTGGGGTTGTCCTGCGGTGAGGGGCACTCATGGTGGTTTTTGTGGGTATTCGGCACTAATGTGCTGCGAGCCCCACACAGCACTGGACCCCACCCAGGGCGTAAATGCGTTTCCCCGCTTCAAAAAAAAAAAATTAAAAAAAATAACAGAGGTCGATGATCTCATAGGTGGCAAGCCTATGGCCACTTCGGGTACATTTCCAATCCCGGACAATGTAATGCATGCTCAGAATAATGTGAGAAGCATTTAATAACCGGGGATCGAACACAGGGCCCCACGCGGCTAACCGCCTTAACAGGCGACACTCGCACCGTTACACCACAGAGGCGATCATTGCAGAGGTGACACGTACATCAATCAATAACATTATTTCAGACCACTGATAACAATGCATCCCACCCATGCATATGGGTTAGCAACAATTATAAGAACTTCTGGAGTAGTGTTAGTAGGTAAAATCAATGAACACAATATTATCAGCGCAATATTGAACATCATTATTATTTTACAATATATTTAAGAATTCATGAAATTACAGAAGTTACACACAGGCATAATTGATATGGATATGTGCCAGTCCGACACACTAATAACCATTTTTATTGCTGTTGGATCACTTAAAATTGCTATTGATATAATTGCCGTTGTAATTGTATTGTTTAAAGCAGTTATTGTCATTTTCCATCTTCTCTTTTTAAAACAAAAAATACTCCATTTTTCAGAACTCTGCCACATACTGGGAAGGCAAGGCTGACGCTGAGAGTCTCCAGCGTATCTACGGGGTGTCGTTCCCTGAGCCCAAGCAGCTCAAGGAGTGGGAGTTCATACAGGAGGAGGCGGCTAAGAGGGACCACAGGAAGATCGGTCGGGTGAGTGCAACATATTCATGGTTAAATTTCAGCTATAACTGGCTGCTGTAGCTGAAATTACAATACAATGTGTATAAAAACAGCCTGTGGTTCCTGCTGAGGGCATGATCAGAATCGCCATTAAATTGTTACATTGCAATATTATTATAATTCGTAAATAAAAATGTTCTTTACCTCTGCAATTACGCGCCGACGTCTGTGATTGGTGGTGATGAGTTTGTGACGACAGTCGTGTGTGCCGCAGTGACGCACTCACACGTACAGGGACCGTCGCGATGTTACACGTTTTTGTTACGTCGATATTCATTTTATACTTTGTGATCCGTTTTGATGGAAATTGGTAATGAAGTATAATTTTCAGTTAGCGTGTATGTCTATATGTGTACTGCCCAAGAGACAGTTGAATTCAAATTGAAAAAATTTATTAGTCGTAGGATTTTACAATCTCCTAGTAAAATTCAAAAACACTAGCACCTGTTTGGAGAGGTTTGGACCTACCCAGGCTTGAGATGAACAAGTAATATGCTATGATACTAGAAAAATCATTCTGTTTGGAGTAGTGTAGTGGCAGTCATCCACTCTTCCTGACTGCCCCCCCCCCCCCTATATATTGTGCAAACGCAAGGAGTTCACACGAGTAAATATTTGCAGGAACAAGAGTTGTTCTTCTTCCACGAGCTGTCGCCCGGCTCCTGCTTCTTCCAGCCCCGAGGAGCGCACATCTACAACACGCTGGTGGACTTCCTCAGGAAGCAGTACAGGTCAGTACAGCATATGCAGGCACTCTGTAAAGGCTCGTTTACATTATCCGTTAGCGTCCGTCAATGTGGTACGGGACGTCTCCGCACACGGGCTGATAGACAATGAAATTCATGGATTTCTTCATCTTCTGTTATTTTAAAACACCAACAAACTTTTAGGACTAGATACCTAGCATACAACCTTTGTTCCATGACTTTTTAAAAGTTATTTTTCTATACAATAGTGAGTGTTAATTTTAGTTTAGCTAGAGTGTTATAAACTAGGACCTTGCAAAGAGCGGGGTTGAAAGCGACACGACACTTGCACCTTTGAAATAGATTTACAAATGTTACGACAGTGCAATATCCTGAAAAATTATTTCAAATCAATAAATACATCGAATTAATTCGAAAGGCGTAAAGCAAAAATTGTTGTATGTGATGATAGCAATCCGGAACCCTCTTAAGCCCTTGCTGGTATTAAAAAAACCCTGTATACACCCTGTACAGTTATAGACCTTGATTGCGAGCTAGCAACAAGGTACTTTGAGATGTCCTCCCAAATGAGGATAGGTTATAGCAACGCATCTGCATAGACATTAACCGTGGGGATGTTAATGGTCACCAAGTGGCTCCGATTGGTGGTTTGTTTCCATATACTGTAAAAATACATAATTACTATAATTCATCCATAGGATATTTAGTGGTCATGATTTGTTTGATGTTGTCTCCAGAGAGCGCGGCTTCCAGGAGGTGGTGTCTCCCAACATGTACAACGCCAAGCTGTGGCAGACGTCTGGCCACTGGGCGCACTACGCCGAAAACATGTTTTCCTTCGACGTGGAGAAGGAGACGTTCGCTCTCAAACCCATGAACTGTCCGGGACACTGGTGAGTGCATGATGCGGGAACTTAGTTCATATTATTATGACATGTTAAAGTAACATGTCTTGATTGGTGTATCGAGAAATTTGACGTACCATTAAGATTTTATACCAAAAAGAGAATCATTCCTAAGGGAGTGAAGTAATGGAATTGGCAATGTGTATGAATGAATCCTAAGTTTTCGTTTTAAATTCACTAGGCAAGACTACACGCTTGAAGCAAAAATTATAAATCAAAATTAAAATAGGATTTTACAAATCCCTTTGTGATTGAAGCCTAACCCTGACCTGAGAGGAACTGGCGAAACAGACTCGGCGGGACTGATTACTCGAAATAATATACTGAAATTGCATTATATCCTCCATAAACCGACTCACAGGCACCCAGTTATCTACACATTTATGTGCTTGACAGTTTGATGTTCGACGTGCGCACGCGCTCCTGGCGCGAGTTGCCGCTGCGGTTGGCGGACTTCGGCGTGCTGCACCGCAACGAGCTGAGCGGCGCCCTCACCGGTCTCACGCGCGTGCGCCGCTTCCAGCAGGACGACGCGCACATCTTCTGCACGCCGCAGCAAATCGTCACGGAAATGGTGTGTGTGGCACATTGTAGCAAGTGCTAAAATGAGGGAGAGAACGAGGATCTCTAGAAAAAACATGACATAGGTACTAGAGATTATTTTCAAGTCTCTCAAGCACAACCTTGGTGATATTTGGCTCTCTTATACGAGATATGTACAAAGAATAATTTTACCTACTAATGTATGTGTATTCTAGTCTAGTAGTGGGTTCACACACACACACACACACACACACACACACACACACACACACACACACAGCACACGCACACGCACATACACACACACACATACACACACACATACACACACACACATACACACACACACATACACACACACACATACACACACATACACACACAAACACATACACACACACACACACACATACACACACACATACACACACACACATACACACATACACACACACATACACACACACACACATACACACACATACACATACACACACACATACACACACACATACACACACAGACACATACACACACACACACACACACACACACACACACATATATATATATATATATATATATATATATAATGATATGAAACCTACTTTACAGATGGGCTGCCTGGACTTCCTTGACAAGGTGTATAGCACGTTTGGATTCACATTCCAACTGAAACTCTCCACTAGACCAGAGAAGTATCTTGGAGATTTGGAGTCATGGAACCAAGCAGAGAAGGTAAGGATGGACTTCGCCAATTATTTATGTATATTTGGCTACTCAGTATGTGCTGCGACGACGTGGTGCCCATTTTCAGAGGTGGGATAGAAGGTAAATGTACAATCCCACACCTGAAAATGGAATTTTGCAGCCTGCTCTGTTGTGAAGAGTTCCGGAGAGCGTAAAGTCTATACGTTAAGTTCGCCTGGATTTAGTTTCGCTCTGTTGGCAACCGCGAAGTATGGTTTAATACCTCTTCGAATTTACGAGCTTCATGAGATTATATGTTTATTGGAAACCCTACAGGATTGCTTGCTGTAATTTTGAAACATTTCTATTCCAGGCTCTGGAAGATTCCCTGAACCAGTTCGGTCGGCCGTGGCAACTAAATCCGGGCGATGGCGCTTTCTACGGGCCCAAAATAGACATCACCATACAAGACGCGCTGCGCCGCTCTCACCAGTGCGCCACCATCCAGCTAGACTTCCAACTGCCTGAGCGATTCAACCTCTCTTACGTCAGGTGAGGACTAGGAATCTGGGAAGTTGGGCCTTCTAGAATTTATTCAGGAGTCTGAGAAGTGACACGTTCTTGGACTGCTTCAAGAGTTGGGAACTTCAATCTTCTTGGCCTGCTGTCTTGAAGTTAGGTCCTTAGACTGCTTAAGTAGTCTGGAAATTAGATCCTTCTCGGACTGCTGCAGGAGTTTCGAAAATTGGTATCACCTCTATGGTGTAACGGTGCGGGTGCCGCCTGTTAAGAGCGTCAGCTGCGTGGGGTCCTGGGTTCGATGCCCAGGTCGGGCAACTGTTGTTAAATGTTTCTCTCTAAGCACGCATTACATTGTCCGGGATTGGGATATGACCGAAGTGACCATAGGCTTGCCACCTATGACATCATGGGCCTCAGTACCTTGGCTAATCGTGGGTGTGCTAGTATATCTATGGGCATACAAGTTGTGGATGTACTAGCACACCTCTGCCTACCGCTTCGGGGATAACAGGCGTAAAGGTACTTTTTCCTTGTTTTGGATTGCACTCTTTCTTTAAGGGCCGAAAAACACAAAGAAAAATATCTCCCTGTTCATTGATTTAATGTCATTCTAGCAGACGTAGAGTGTTTGCCTCTGCAGAAGTGACTTTTTAAATAATTCTTCACCACATGCAGCGAAGAATTTAAGATATATTTTATAATACATTTGCTGTATCTAGAGTATATAGCAAACGAAGAATCGGGCCATTTGATCACTAGAAACACCTGTTAACAAGCATGGCTATGCGGCGGCCTTGTCCTCCTTCAGACCTCCCCACTTTAACTGGATTCCTGCCACGACGTCTAGCGGTAAGTATGTTCAGCCTCATGTTGTGAGGTTCCGGATTCGAAGGCAAAGAGCGGTATAATGATTTTTATTTTTAATAAAAGGTCGGAGCAAGGAAGTTGGCGTGTTTATTTTAACACTCGTCTGCACTACCGCGCGCGGGCTGCCCCTGACATCAGAGTCGGGGGATGAGGGACCTCTCCGCTCCTTCGGACATAACAGTAATATTTAAGTTAGCTGTTGCAACCATTCAAATCGGGATGCATCCCATCCCATCTGCAGAGAGAGCGGGGTCGGTTCCTCTTTCGAATCCATCCTAATCTCGTCGCCAGACAAGCACTCATGGCAATACGATGATGCTGTTGGGCTTCTCTTCGCTTCCACAGCAAAATTTCCACAATGATTGTGGAAATAGTATATACATTTTATTTATTTATTCGAGTGTTAACATGAAGTTCGATCAATCGATTTCGAAGTTACAATACATTCGATCAACTATACCTAACCGTGTTGTTGTACCCGACAACATTAAACCGTCGGTCATGCGCTTACTCTCCTCCGTTAGTGTCGGCCGGTGTAGACAAAATTTGACTAGTTACGTATGTTAATTGTACAGCGAAAGCGGAGAGAAGAAGCGTCCTGTGATCATTCACCGCGCGATCCTGGGCTCCGTGGAGCGCGTGGTGGCCATCCTGACGGAGTCGTACGCCGGCAAGTGGCCCTTCTGGCTCAGTCCGCGCCAGGTGTGCGTCGTGCCCGTGGGACCCGCCTTCGATGACTACGCCATGCAGGTGGGCATTTTAGGCTTCCCAACTATAAGAGTTAAAACTATCTTTTACTTCTGTGCCGGATATCTGCTTGTCAGTCCGTGAAAACCTAGATGGCACTTGCCGTTGACCTAGAACTATGATGAAAAACTAAATAGTACAGATAAAAGAAAAAATCTGAAAAGTAGCATCTAATTTTATTTATTATAACAATAAAAATAATGAAGACAGTTCGCTAATGGGATAGTTTACTTTATTATATCACAGAGAAAAATAATGATAAACTCATATTTATAGTTCATTACATTAGTCATAACATTCATAATGAAAATTTGTCCACTCTTGCAAGTTGTGATCTTCGGCGAGATACGTTATGTTGCGAATAGCTTCTTTTCTGATTAAATATAATATTTTTTAGTCTTACAATAACATGGTATAATATGTTATATCCAAACATTTCAACCATAAAATTTATAATAATATAATATCTGTGGACTTATCACACCACGTCAGCCCAGCCCTATGCTAAGTACCGTGAGGACTTGTGTTACAGGTACCAGACAACGGAAATTATATTATAATTACATAATTACACAATACAAAATTACTTAAATTTATAAAAAAATAATATCTAATATTATTTTTTTATAAATTTAAGTAATTTTGTATATTCAAGATTTTTATTACAGAAATACATATGATACATTTATAAACATCCATGACCTAGGCTCGATTCGAACTCGCGAGCTCTGACGTAACACGCGGACTAACCGCCACGTTATCAACTGAGCCAGCCGCTCGTCAAAATATTATAGTATCTTAGTGTGTCGGCCTTCAGCAGGTATATTTACAAGCATGTTACGTAATCGTGTATCGTTTTGTATCATGAATTATTTTTGATTACATTAGTATTTTTAATTACGTATTTTTAGATAAAATATTGATTAGTTACAAGTTATATTTTCGTCACCTCATAGAGTTTGTTTTTTGAGATGGAATAGGGGGCAAACGAGTAGGTGGATAGTGACTACCGCCGCCCATGGACATATGCTAGACCAGGCGTCTCGCTAACGCGTTGCCGGCCTTTAATGAAATGTTTTGCTCTCTTCTTGAAAATCCCTAAGTCGTATCGGGTCGGAAATACCGAAGGAGGCAGCTGGTGCAACACTACAGTTGTGCGCGGTAAGCAGTGGCGTTTAATTATCACTGTTGTGGATTTACGGACATCAAGGTGATGGGCGTGGACCTTAGTTCTATCAACAAAGTTTTGTTTTTAGTGTCGGATAGCGTCATATAATGAATCGGTGTGAACTTGTGTGCAGGTGAACGCGCAGCTGCACGCGGCCGGCTTCATGTCGGAGGCGGACACGGACGCCGGCGACACGCTCAACAAGAAGGTGCGGAACGCGCAGCTCGCGCAGTTCAACTACATACTGGGTGAGTGCGTCCACTGCTGTTCCTGTAGGAGGCTCCGCCTACTCGGGCGCGCACCAACGGAGAGAACTCTCACATAGATATTCTCAAACTGGAGCCCAATTAAAAAAAAATACGACCATTAGAACATTCGCGTCTATGTTCTAGTGATGACACTTCAAACCCCGCCATGCACCGATAATTTTTGTAACTCGAGTAAATTTTCGAAATGGTCTAGCGATGAAGGAAGACATCGTGAAGAAATCTGGATTTGTTATCGAATTTGATAACATCTCGGTTTGGGTCTGCTTTCCCTACTGGGTTGCAGAGGTCATTTGGCAGTCGCTCAGTGTGAAAACTGGAGCATCGTACTAGGGTATGTAAGCGGACCCGATATCATCTGATAGATGGACAGTACTTGCTAAGTTCCACGCCAACCATCGAGATGTCCATAAGTCCACAACAGTGCTGTTTAAACGCCACTTCTTAACGTCCAGCAGTCCTGTAGAACCAGCTACACCTCGTTATTTCCGATCCTACACGCCTCAGGAGTGTTCAAGATAAGAACATACCAAGTGTAATGTGAATATTGTGTTCCAGTGGTGGGAGAGAAGGAGAAGAGCTCTGGCACTGTGAATGTCCGCACGCGAGACAACAAGGTGCACGGGGAGATGACGATAGCGGACCTGGTGGTACACCTGCAGAAGTTGGCGGACGAGAGGACGCTGGCCGACGACAGCCAGCTGTTCAAGTAGGCGGAGACTAGTCGTAGGGGGGAGGGCAGGACTAGTGAAGTAAGGGGAGACCGCCTCGAGCTTTTAATGCCTAGGACAGCGGTGCGGTCGTGAAACAGCGGTGAATGACGTCACTAGAACGTTGAATACGTAACCCAAACGCATTTGACGTTGCGGTGCCAATCTCCGCTATTCAGGAAATCAGTACCATCTGTCGGTCTAGCGACATCATTTTCCGCTGTATAACAGCCGCTTTATGACCTCCGTCATCCTAGAAAATCAAGCTTTAGGTCGGGGGGGGGGGGGTAGTAGAGGGGAGACATTCGGGAAAGGTGGACCGACCCCAGGTCTTTTGAAAGAACCTCATGCATCAACAACCATAGGAACATCAAATGAATTTTATAACTTGTATTCGATTTTTTAATGACAGTCTTACTTACATACATAGTATACTACTCAAGCGCGATTTAACACGTATTATTAATAAATTTGCATCACTTAACATAGTCCGTTCTCTCCGGTATGTCTGTGTTATACCATACGTAGTCGTGTTATATTTCGCCGTATTACATTACGGCTAGCCATTTTCAGAAACAGGTAGTTTCATTTTGTGACGGGCCAACGATTTGCTGGGTTGTCATTGCGAGACGTTCTTCAATATGACGGGTGATGTTTAGCCTCATTGTAAATATTGATTTTAGGCAGTAATAGTGATGGAAAGGAATAAAATTAGGCCAAGTGTTTTGAATGCAAATAAAATAATCTAAATACTTACTGTTTTTTTTAATTATCTGTATTCGACGTCAGTGTTGTTGTCATGTCAAGCGACGCCACGAATGTTTAGAACGGCTAGCCGTAACAATACGGCGATTTAGGCAATTCAGTTTCTACACATATACCCCGCTATAATACTCGATCGTTTAGCAAAATGTTGATGCACCTAAGTTAACTAATTGAATACATATTTGGTTTGTTTATGCACGTTGAGCGCATTTCTGAGTTTATACACACAGACGTACAGCCAGCGTGCATGTTTTTTCTGTTCACTGTTAGTTTTGTTTAGGCTTCACCTCGTTATTCCGTGTCACGCATTTAATGTCGGTATTTATGTTTCATTTAGAAATAAGATGGTGGAATACACTATGCCCACAAGCTTTTTATTTTTTACCTCATCCTCGTCCCCATGTTGTAAGTTTCTGGGCTGTCATATGACTATACGCATATAACAGTGACGCTAAATGCGTAGAATGGATAACTAATACTAAACCCACTCACAAGATAGCGTCGCCTACACGTGTCTCTGTCCAACCAAGTGTCACTCTCCTGCGAACGTGGCGCCGCCTATTGAATGTTTTCGCGAGATTTTGCGCATTCAGGTTCGAGGGGGTGCAGCGCTAAATAAAAAAGTGTTACAAAGTTTTATACAATTTATTCCACCGTCACAAAATGTGAAAAAATAACAAAAAATGTGTTGTACTTAATATAATTTATTGCATTGTGCTTAAAATAAATAGCAAAAATATGTTACAATACTTAAAACATATTTACACCAGGTGCTACTGACGCCACCTGTGAGTAGGCAGGCCTGTGAGTGTCCATGTTGGTTAATAAAGACGGAAGCTGAGAATGTATTGCTATCTTTGTCTATAGTAATCTCGCATGAACATGGTGCAGAGAGAAATTAATGGGAAAAGAGAAACTACATTATATTTTCTCCTTTAGACATACTATATTATTATTATAGGCTTTCCTTCTCTATCTACATTATAACCATTAACAACTATCTTTATAAATTAAATTGAGTTTTGGCAAAAGGGCGACTTCTACAGGCAGCATTCGAACTTAAATAATATAGACGATCGACTTCAGGACTTTACAGAGCTGTTTGTCCGTGGCAGCCTGTCCTTTGGAAATTAATATTTATAATGTATACTTATCATAATAATATAGACGATCGACTTCAGGACTTTACAGAGCTGTTTGTCCGTGGCAGCCTGTCCTTTGGAAATTAATATTTATAATGTATACTTATCATAATACACAGCGCTCAAAATCTGTCTGTCTGTAAGTGATTGGTTTTCTAAAAATCTACGGAACGGATTTTCATGTTATTTTCACGTAGCGAGGAAAGAGTATATATAATTTGTCCGTTTTTTGCCTGTAACTATCTTGTAAAATTCCTATGGTTCATGGTCTTTGGTACGGCGTTTCTTAAAAATAATACTGATCTTATTGTTTCACCTTTTCTTATAGAGACAATGAGCAGTCGGCCATCTTATGATGGCTGCAGGCACACACATAGACATCTGCCTAATTCGACCAAATATTATCGACTAAAAACGTGCGGCTGCTCGTTTGCCCACTTATAATACAAAGCAACAATAGCCATTAGCTATGCCCAAGGTTTATAACATTACGTTTATATTACACTTTATTTTATGTTTTACATTTATATTTTTATATTACACTTTTTTAAAGTGTAACACATCTGACTTTAAAATTTGTATTTTACGTCCTCTAAGAGGTAACTTAACAATACACAAGTATTGTGTACGTAGTGATTTCTACATAGCTATGGAGAGAGACAGAGAGAGAGTAGAATAAAATATCTATCTTGGGCATTCTTTGTGCTTTGGCTTTGAATTACATGTAAGGAAACAGGTTTAGTTGGGACGGGCTGCTTTAGCTTTATAACCAAATTACCCCGACGTTAGTAAGAGGTCGTGTCGAACTGGCGGCAAACTTTCCCTCGCATGACACCGCCTTAAAAGTGCTATGCGTTTTGTGAATGTATGGACTGTTGTCCATTGGGAAGGAAGGGGCGATGGAGAGCCACACATCTGCATATGCGTATGATTATATACTATAAAAACACTTGAGAACTAAAGTTATTAAACAAATCATGTTGCCCGCCCTCACATATACTGCCGAGACATGGCTGCCCACAAAAGACTGAATAAGTTTCGTTCTGAAAAACAATAAAAACAGAGTGTAAGTAGCGCGTAGATCGCTCCATGGAGCGCGCCGTGCTCGGCGTCTCGCTTCAGGATCGTGTATGAAACATATAAATTCGCCGAAAGACCAAGACAACCGCTACGGTTGTGGGAAAATATGTGACCGAGTTAAAGTAGAGGTGGGCGGGACACCTGGCAAGTCGGACGAAAGCAGCAGTAGAGGCCGAGGGATCTCACAGCGAGCAGACCACGTTGTCATTACCAGAAACAGTGGATACGAGATGCCTAAATACCGGAAACAATGCAAAGAGAAGGGAAATGTCCTTAGGGCGTAAAGGGCCACGGCTGGTTTTGTGGACAGATTCTGGCTGATGAGAACGTATAGAAAAAAAAATTCCTATGCTTATTTGGTAATCATTTCTCTAAGGACACCAGCGGCGTGGCTTAAAGTGCTTCTCTGTTTTATAGTAAATACTGCACTGTTACGAGAAAATACTTCATATTTTACAGTCCCATAAATAAATAAGTGAAATGTAATAAATAATTAGTATCACAATAATATAAGCTACGAAGTGACTCGCGTTTTTGTTATTTTTAGTTTTTTTTATATTTTATTTATTTTTAGTAATTAGTTTATAAAAGTAGATTCATCTTTGAAATAAAAATCTTCGTACGAGTCATGAAACGAAAGTACGACACTACCAAGTATCTGGTCCAGCGATGTTGCGAATATTCGCATACTCATTTTATTTTTCTTACTTTATGTAGTGGTAGTTTATTATAGTGTTCACATCCGCTCTGCATCCGCATCATTAGGCCTTGAGATCGTTAGAGTGGACAAAGTGGTGGGCTACGATAGTATGATAAAGTTATTGTAAAACGTCCTAAGATCCGCATCCGCGGATGACATCCTCTAAGTGACCGTGTCAATCCGCATCTGCAGATGTGAAGAATTAACTTCAAATGTGTTATTTTTTATAGTCTTACTTGATAAATAAATTCCGAAAATATTTTTTCTTACCAATCTTAGAAAAAATCGAAGGCCGTCGTATAAGCGAACAATACCGTGCACGCGTTAAGATTCGTCCTGAAAAAAAATTCGGCCACGGCAGCCATCTCTGTAGAGACAAGCCAACTGCGCAGGACACATTTAATGCGCATGTGTATGCGTGTCGTGTGACAAGTGCACTCTCTGTTAACTCATTCTCCTGCTGCGATGGGATGGCAGTGTGACACGTTCGGAGAGAAGTCAGGCGCGGGACGTACGGCTTAATGACACGGGCAATTATCACCCATCACACACAATAAATATATCCCAATAACACTTCTTGGCCTGACCCGAGACTCGACACGGAACCTCACGTCCTCATTGCTAAACCACGAGGTAGTGAAGTATATGATTATTATGACTAAACCGTGACTTTACGTCACTGTATTTTTAACGCGAATAGTGCAAAATACACTCTTATTTAACAATTAGGTGACTAAGAGTGACTAAGAGTTGTGTAATAAGGCAACTGCCGCGGAATCTACTGCGGCCTCGCACTTCTCTACTCGTTTGTCCCCGCTCTGTGCCTGGCACTCGAAGTTGTCGCACGAGTGGTACGTCTGAAATATTATGTTTTATGATTAGACCAACAATAGGGAACATTACACATACTTATGGTAGATGGCGCCACCATCACGCAATGGCGTCATGTTGCGTCCGCGTTATTACAAACTTACATATCAAGCAGGAAGCGGAGGGGGGATAGAGGGGACTATTATCTGTGTAAAGCACTAACCCTAAAGATTGCCGCCGCAGTTCTCGCAGTTTCCTCACCATGGTTCAAGCCATGTCGTGGCGGTGGGGCTCATTAGGCTGGAGAGACTGAGATACTTTGGGCAAATATAATTGAACCGAAGAGGCAGCTCTTTGTGTTACTCTTATAATAAGAGGGGAAAGTTGGTGGGGTTGCCCTGAGGTGCGAGACAACCCTTATGTGGAGGAAGTGTCGGTAGAGGACTGACTAGTTGTCGAGGTGCCCTTATGATTTGTAGTTCCGGGGCACTTCACCAGAGGCGACACTGATGGGACTCGTAGTGGTTTTTGTGGGTATTCGTAAAAAAGCTCCCGTATTTTAAAAGATAAGGATTTGAAAGAGTGTTGAGTTCGTGATTGACGATGTGAGTAGCCGGTGATCTATTGGCGAGGACTAGGAAAGGAGGGCAACGCATCTGCACGACAATAATGTCTATAGGCGTCGCTAGTCGTTAAAAGTTTGCGATTGATCGTTTTACTATAGGTAGTATAAAAAACTCACAATGTAGTAGAGTATGGGCAACGCCAGCACGGCGCCCGCCAGCACGTCCCACCAGTGGTGCCGGTGGTCCGTCATGCGCGACACACCGCACACCGCGGCCGCCAGCACGCTCGCCAGCTGCACGCCGCGCACGCACGCGCCGCGCGCAGCTCTCTGGTGCAGGTAGTACTGCGGACGGAACAGAACACGTAATTCGAACGCTATACATACATACTGAGAAATGGGCCATCTATTAATGAAATATCTAATCTACCAGTAGCTCCCGCGATTAGCGCATTCAATCGAACAAACTCTTCAACTCAATAATATTAGAATATTAATTGGTATACATTGTTATTCGTTTTTAAGCTTCCGCAGCAAAGTGGTAAAATGCAATCAATTCGTCGTGTCCGACTGTCCGTCACAGACGTTTAAATCAGAAGTTGTTACCTTCCAAATGTCAAAGATACAGTTATCTTAGAAATCTGGAAGGTAAGTTCAATAAAGGCAGGCTATTCATGTAATCTAGGGATATTTTCTTCTAGAGGATCTAAGTCGTGCGGGTCACCCCGCACCACTAGTGTACCAGTTTACAGACTTAGCATAGTAAGCAGTTTATTTCGTGGGCAATGTATACGCCTACACTACAGGGTCGCAGAGAACGTCCAAAAACATCAATTAATAAATTCAAAAAGTTTGTTAAGGAACGTTTCTATACGGTAATGGAGTTAATGACGGATACCACAACTTGATCACAACTAACGCACTCGGAAACGTTTGCTGTCCTTCTCTTGCCGGAAGGTGAGGGAGTGATAGTGTTGTCCCGCTTGTGCCCCAGCCCTCTCATCCTTGTTCGGAACGCGGTCCGGAATAATTGTTATTCCGTGCCGTGTTTAGAACTCGGGCGAAGCCAACGAGCCTTTTGTATACATGTGTATAGGCTAGTATATAAAAGGAGACCCAACAGGTCCGAAGCCGCACCGCGCGACATACTCCCCGACCTTTTTGAAGAAAGGTCGGGGCAGTGGACAGCGAGTCCGACGGAGGACCAAGCACCACAGAAGAATGCCACGGAAGAAGGTCGAACGGGTGATTGTAAGGAGACCCCAGTTCCCTTCAGAAGAAGAAAGGAAGGAGTTCCTAGCGGAGCTGGAGGAGCTACGCCCGCAGAAGCGCGCGGCGTCCTCGCCCGCTGAAGGGCCTTCCAAGGTGGTCGCAGTGGAGGAATCGCACTCGACCGCCACCTCTTCATCGCCAGGAACACCGCGATCATCACCTCGGTCTGCACACGACCCGACTGCATCACCGCACACGTCACCTGCGGCTCGCGAGTCGGAAATGGCTGACCCAGCGGCGCCCGAGGAGGACTCGTCGACGACGCCGGGAGCCGCCTCCGCCTCCGTTTCGACTGCTGTGTCTGCCGGGGACGTCGAGCCTGCCTTCTCGAGCGGATCGGTCGACGCGACACGATATCGCAGTTTCGCCGCCGCTCTGGAGAGTCCCCGGAAGGTAACCCCTACTAGGTGTGCCCCTACTCCCCACCCCCCATCCCCGCCTACCACGGTCCGCAACCCCAGCGAGTCCCAGCCGCCGCGCAGACTATCGGAGTACCCTCCGATAATTGTGGAGTTTCTGCCAGGCTGGCAGAGGCATTTCCGCACCTTGCGTGACGTGCTGGGACACGCACCCAACGCCCAGCACTTTGGGAGGGGCATAAGGTTCCTGGCACAGTCGACTGAGGAGTTCCGGGCAGTCCAGGCCTTACTGACGTCTTTGACTAAGGACAACCCGGCGATGCAGTGGCACTGTTACTCCCCACCCTCAGACCTCCCCACCAAGGTGGGTATTAGAGGTCTGCCAGTGGGGACTGACACCGAATGCATCGCCGAGGAGCTCAGGCGCCTGGGCTTCCCGGTGCGCTTCGTCCGGCATATACCGGCGAGAGGCGGGAGATCGCTACTCACCACAGTCACAACACACCACACAACACACAGGCCCTAAATGGGCCTACATTTCCCTGAGCCAAAAGCTAGTGTGGCAACCCGCAACTATTGCGGCCCCGTTACCGAGGGGATAGTCGTCCCCTTGCGACCCAACCCGGGTTATGAGGTTCGCCTCGATGCCCATAACCCCCCACAGTATCTGTGGAGATGACCAGCAGTGAACACTATCTTCTCCGGTTATTTCGGTGAAATTATGTTGTTTACTGTTATAATGTTAACTATATAAATGTAATTGTAAATTTTCACAAATGAAATATATTTGTTATCATCGAGATGTGTAATTGATGACAGGTCCGCCGAGTTTGTGGTAGATTTTTTTACTGGCGTTCAAAAAGTAATTTTTATAATTCTATTTTGAATAAATAAAAACATTTTCATTTTATTTCTCTATATCATTGGGTAAGTCTTATTAAATTATATGGAGATTTCTTAGAAAAATTTTGGTTATGCTAAAATTTGTGTGAGACGATTGCTCCTAAAGTGGTAACAACCGTCGCCGTCTCCAAGCAATCCGAGCCCTGCTACGAGTTTCGACGCCCATAAACGTCAGCATAATCACTATGCCGATGCGTTGCCCTCCTTTTCACCTCCCCCATGGGCCACCGACTACTCACTAACCGCTCGAAACGCGACACCGTAGATGTACCAAGTGAACGAGAGGTGCCTCCCGCGTCATGCCGGCCCAATGCCGCTGCAATGCAGCACGTCACAACCTCTTATTAAATAATATGAAAAGTATTTTTTTTTTTATAATGAATGTGATAGGAGCGAAGTACTCACGTATATGAAGAGAGCGCTGTGCACGGCGAGCGACGTGTGCCCTGAGGGGAAGCTGCGGTCCGACTGCTGCAGCCAGTGCGCCTGCGTGCACGAGTAGCGCGCCACGTACTCCGACCTGCGGGCGTGCACTCAGTACACCATACGGCCGACGCTAGAGGTAATATCGCTAGCGTGGGGAAGCCAGCCTATCTCTACCATGGTTCAATCCTTGCGAGGCTGTGGGGCTCGGTAGCCCGGGGTGAACAAAGACACCTAGTGCGAAGCCAATTGTACCGAGCGGGCTTTTTATCGCTATTTATGCAGCGTGCCGCGAGCCCACTACAACAACACACCCACCCCGTACAACACTGATCCCCACCCTGGGCCGGCAAAGGCGCCTAAATGAGTAACAAAAAAAAGGGTAGCCAGCCGTCCGTCTAAGTTGAAAGAGGACGCAAATGTAGTTCACTAGTTTTTCATTCATTTCTCTCTGCGCAGTGCGCATGCGAGATTACATAGACAAAGATAGAATTGTGTTTTCATCTCCCTTCTCTGTTAACCAAGCCGGAATCTCGCCGTCATTGGCGTAGAGATGGCTTCCCATCTCTATCTATATTATCTATGGGAATCACACAGAACTTCAAACGAACATTGGATTGAACAAAAACATTAATGAAGGCAATGAGATGTTGTATATTTTTTACAAATTAATACTTGTACTTTATTTCATACATTATGCGTAGCGTGTACATATGTTCGAAAATCTAAGTTTGTCAATACGTCCTTTAATCGTCTAGTTTCAACAGAGGTGTACCTCAAGATTCTATATTAGGCCTTTACTACGTTATAGATATTTTTTCATGATATCACACTATTTACCTAGGCTACTTATTTCCCTTTAATCCATATAAGAATTGTCTATCTTTCTCATCATTACTAATATCTCCTACAATAAGGAATTTTAGTAGATGCTAGTCTACATAGTTGTGTATAATCCTTTGTTCATGGAACACAGCTGACACAGTTTAACCTTTATTTGTCATAGCATTCCCGTCGTACTGACGTATGCCTTCGAGAAATCTAGATGAGTGAACGTCATAAGCCGTTTTGTTGATGATTAAATGAGTAATTTCCAGTGACCTGTTTCTTGACGTAGCTAATCCAAAGCAATCTGACGCATCACGAAGGCACACTGGATATATTTTTTAATTTTTATTATATTTTTCTCCCTAATTTAAAATGCTCAAAATTTAGAACGCCCCAAATAGAATAGGTACGATTGTTGTCGTTGTGTAATGGCTTCATGACAGAAAAATAATGATGCATATGTCAAATACATAGTATAAAAGTACCCTGTGCACGTGGTGGCCTCTACAGGCTGGCAGGTGTGGAAGAAGTGCGGCCTGGGCGAGCCCACGGCCAGCTTGAGAAGCTGCACCACCGTCACGTTGAGTAGCAGGCCGAACATGTACTCGCGGTACCAGCGCAGCGCCTGCTCCTTGCTGGAGGACCAGCGTTCCTTCTGCCTCTCAACCAAGAGGATCTGGAAGTTCCATGTTTACCATGTTAGTGTCCGACTAAGCCTTGGCAAGGAAAATAAATATTTTCATATTAATACTAATTTACTAGACATGTCCTAGCACCAGCATCGATCGTGACATTCTGACTAGGGGTCATTAATTAATTACGTCAATTCGGGGGGATTTTCGCAATCTTCCGATCCCCCATACCCCTCGGTATATGAAGAGATTTCTCGTGAGATTTGTACACAATGTTTTTTAAAGCAAACAGTGAATGTGACTAGCTTGGGCTAAAAATACTGAGTGGGCTCACGACGAGGCAGTCTAAAAATTGGCGGGCCGTGACAGAATAATGAAAACATTGCGAAACATAAACAAACAAGTGCAGATCCTTCAATGGTCCGGACCATAGGTATTCTGCATATTATGTGATGCTATTAGATTTTAAAGATTTAAAATCTATGTTCTCAGCAGATATACGCGATATTTCCCTCCTCCCTCTCCCCCGCATGAGGTGTGGAGAGAATAGGCTTAATCCCCTACTCGAGCCCAAAAATATAACCCGTAACTAATGTGCCGTGGGAAGTTGTTTGCGGTATTACTACAATGACACGGGTATTTATTAAAATGAACTTTGTCCGAACTGCGTCCGAAGGAGGGTAATGTTTTTCGAGAGTATCTATATGTGTGTGTGTAGATTTCCATGTTCCCTCCTACATCCTGAACCGCTGGACGGATTTTCACATGTGAAGTGTCGTTAGATAAATAAGTCTTGATAACGCGAGTGATATGAAATACCCTTAAAAATTAAACAAAAACAAAATGGCTGTTTCTGTGTACGCATTCGTGAAGTTTGTAATTTATTTTTCTTACATAACACATCAAATCGGTAATCATTAGGTATCAAATTTTAGACATACAATGGGGATTCCAAAAATGTATACTAATTGTAGTTTTATCAGAAGCTAAAATATATAAAATAAAAAGAATTAATAAAAGAACACAAACCCTAATAAAAGGAGGAAAATCAAGGATTCTACAGTCGGAACACATTTAAAATCTTGACAAAAATATTTTTGATAAATGATGGGACCCGACTTACAAGCCTTGATTTTTCTTTTCAATTACAACTCGGGGGTTTATGGTCTTTTAATATATTTTTTTAATTCGTATGCTGATATTGTTATTGTACCCTACCTTCCTACATAAAGTATAATATATGTCATGTCGCATATACATATTTGATTTTTTTTGTCTAACATAGAAACAAGAAAATAACATTCAGTGGCGATGAAGTTGAACAAAAGCTATTCACAACGTGTAATCATTATGTTGTGTTGTAGAATCTATTCACAACGTGTAATCATTATGTTGTGTTGTAGAATCTATTCACAACGTGTAATCATTATGTTGTGTCATAGAATCGTACGTCATTTGATGACACACCCCAATGTGCGTTATGTGAAAACTCTTGACACTGGAGGTGATCAATCTTATCTAGTGACTTATCTTAGGGTTTCGTTGGGTAATACTTACGTCTGTAAGTTGGCTGTTGAGAGTGAAGGGAATACTAGAAAATATTCGATATTGTACACAACACTTTAGATTTAAAGGACCTACTCGGTTAGACTCCGACTAGTTAGGTGCTCAGACACGCCCCAGGGTCAAGCCTTGTCGTGGCGGTGGGGTTCAGTAGCCTGGAGTGATCCGAGACACCTTGGGCGAAGCTAATTGACATGGTGGGGTTTATGCTCTTTGTACCCCTCTTATAAGAAGAGGGGACTGAAGAGCAAGAAAGCAACGAGGCGACGCTATTGCGCATTGGGCAAGGGGCGAGGATGGGAACCTCGCCCCATTGCACTGTCCCTAAGTTGGTGGGGTTGTCCTGTGGTGCGGACAACCCCATCTGTGGAGGTGGCGTCGGTCCCTTAGGGGGCTGACTAGCCGTCGAGGTGCCCTGATGATTTGCTGTTCCGGGGCACCTCACCAAAAGCGGCACTGATGGCTCTCGCGGTGGTTTTTGTGAGAATTCGGCACTATAACGTGCCGCGAGCCCCACACACCACTGAACCCCACCCAGGGTAGGTGAAGGCGAGTGAGTTCGTTTCCCCGCGTCAAAAAAAAGGTGCTCCGAGACGCGATTGGAATTTACTCCTTTACAAACGTAATTCTGTAGTGAAAAGAGGACAAAAGGCGTTACATGATGATGATTATGAATAATATTTATGGAATGGTACATATCTGTTTTGTCTTCGTTTTAACTTCTTTTGCACATGTGATTGCAGACTTTCTTTGCACATGTGATTGCAGACTTTCTTTGCACATGTGATTGCAGACTTTCTTTGCACATGTGATTGCAGACTTTCTTTGCACATGTGATTTCTTATCACATCACACTTATAGTTAATTACTGTTTATGAGTTGTTAAATTCATCCATAAACTTGTACAAATAATGTATGCAGTCGGCACATCTTTAAATATAATTGCACTGAACACGCTTCTATCTCTATATTTTATATTATATTATTACATTATGCTGGTGTTCTGTAAGTAAATAAATAAATCATTCATAATCATATTCGTAGCAAATATTTCTGATATGCCCATCAGAAATCGCTTTTCAAATACAACAAGGGATTAGTAGGATACGCTCATAGTGCGACTGGTGCCCGTTTTACCGTGGGTTCGTGGTATATGCATGGACCTCTTTCTCCCATACGCCACTAGGGAATGTCGAGCTCCTATGCTTATTATTAGCCTCTTTCACCCGCCTGCCGCTTTCATCGGGGCCCACAGCATTTTGCCAACTAGCTCAATGTTTCTGGCTAGCGGCTGCAAAATTGAGCTCTACTTTGCGGACCAGCAGCGAGATACGAGGGGTAATTGATAAGTATCCGAAACGACAAAGAGAAACTTTAATAATCTATTTAAAACAAATTTATTTTTTGCTATTGTACTGGGACACTAACCCGGCCTCAGGAGGAATAGGGTCATCTTCCCTATTTCTTCACTACGGTAACTACTGTTCGGCGCATCCTTATCGCGGGGGCGGGCACTCCACGACTCAGTAGACCGAAGTGTGTGAGTGGCCAAGTTCGAATAGGGACCCAGTCCTGTGGGGTATAACACAGAACCCTTGCCCAGGGTTACGGGTGAAGACCTCAACGGCAACAACGGCGGAGAAGATGGACTTTGGTACGGCGTTTTTTGGCGGAAGAGGCAACTGATAAAGTCCCCGTCGGCGTTTTGTGGGCGAGCAATATCGATAGGCGAAAGCTAAAGGCGTATGGCGACGTCTTAGTCGATATACGCTTATTACTACATCTTCCGTGTGCTGCTAGTCGTATTGGCAACTCAATCCATTAGCAACAGGTAGCGGCAAGACGAGAGTGGACCTACTTCAGCGCAATGGTTCGTTCACTATAATATATTCACGTGCAGATGACGCTTGTTCTATCAAAGGTTTTCAATCAAAGTCCTGCAGCGATGGAGCCCCGGCGGGGTGGGGTGCTGGCCTGGTGTGCCTGAGCCCTAGTTGGTGTTCTGCACGTTAGGCGGCCAGGCGGTGATGGTCGCTCTAGTCCTCGATTAAGACGATAGGGCTGGTTTGGCAGCTCGTCAAGCGACAAAGCAGCCCTATTTAGAATTGCTCTGCTTTCCCCAATATGGGGAGGGGCTTAGAAAAGGTGGCCTAAACGTAGCCCGTCTTACCTTTATGCAGATGTTTAACCGCGGTCATCTGTTCACTATCAAAGGCGGTCAACATAAGAAACTAGTATCTTCGAAACATCTATGTGTATGCTACCGGGAATGTTCGCACCCTTTTAGATAATGATCGGAACACCTGTTCTGAGAGAAGAACCGCACTTATTGCGGGACAGCAAGCTGCTACATCGATATTGCTGCAATTAGTGAAACCCATCTCAGCGATTCTGGAGTGTTGTGTCAGCAACATGGCGGTTACACCTATTACCGGAGTGGTAGGCCATCCAACGAGCGGTCGGGGAGTGGAGTGGGATTTGCAATACGTAACAATCTATCAATATCGTTACTGGAACTCCCAAGAGACATTTGCGACAGAATAAGGACACTAAGATTTAAGCTAACTGCCAAGAAGTATATACACTCCATCAGTATATACGCCCCTAATCTATTCTCGCAAGGATTCCTGCCCTGGGTAGGGTCGTGGTCACGGGTGATTTTTAATGCTCGCGTCGGTGCGGATTTTGGCGCATGGAATAGAGTACTTGGGCGTCATGGAAACGACAAATGTAACTCCTATGGACTAGATATTTTAACGTTGTGTGCGAAATTTCTCCTTACCATTACGAATACTGTGTTCCGACTCCCCGATAAACTTAAAACTACGTGGATGCACCCAAAGTCCAAGCATTGGCATATGCTTGATTACGTTATAGTGCACGCCAGAGTCCTCCGCGAAGTAATGATTGCACGTGTCATGAGAGGAGCTCAAGGGTGGACGGATCACAGGCTAGTTAGATGGAGACTTCGCCTTAGACTTTCGCCTCATTGCTGTGAAAATTTACGGCAGAGAAAGTTGTAGTTATTTCACTTTGTGTATGGGTTTCATAGAGACATCTTTAGATAAGTAATTAAAGAAAATCTATAAACACGTGTTCAAGACCGGACTAGATTATAAGAATATTCATATAGTTACAAAATTCATAGTTAATTTTGAATATAATGATCATTGTACATTCACACCTTATGTGTTAGATTATTGAGTTTACTGTAGAATACACACTTCATACAATTTGTCAAATCTGTAAGGTAGCACAATCAAGTACAAGATCACCAGCCCCGGTGATTGAAAGGAATAACTTATAAAAGGCCGATCGGAATAGACTTTCGAGGTCAAGACGAATGGAACGGAATGATTTCCTCGCGACAAATTATAAGTTGAATGATTAAAGGCTCACGTCTATAAGAGAGTCGTAAAACAGTTCGAGCATAACACCTTTAACCAGTGTTCCATACAGCGGCGGTCGAGC
>JAFELO010000841.1:457442-459942 GCA_017140195.1 Eumaeus atala
GCATTCATTACCTCTTACTACATTTCTCCTGTCCTATACAATACATAATCGTCTATTCATACATTTTAAGTAAAACTTTAGACACTTACTACGAAAAGGGGTAGGAACACAGTAAGAGCAAACAGCCATTTGAAGTTGATGGTGTCTCCTGTAAACTTGTGTGACAGCGTCGGGTCGTTGCATTCAAACCCAACTTGGCCGCCCGGTATCAAGCGGCTCTCCACTATGAAGAAACACAGCAGAACTAGAAATGAACAAACAGGCGGTTTATATTATTGAAGCTGTGTCTCGCGGTTACACTCACAAATCTATCCCACGGAAATGTTAAATTTATGAGCTTATAGTACTATAAGGTAAAAGTTTTTTTTACTCGGAAGGACCAGGACTGGTGGCCGACACACACAGGACGTCAACGGACTAGCGAAGACTTGTGTCTCCCAGTTTAGGGAGACGATAGGACGGCGCGCCCGGTACCGTTTATGATGCGGTAACGTGGATAAGGATAATTGAGCTCGTTTATTGTTTGGCTAGAATGAGGTCGGCCTTCTCCCCCCCCCCCTGTCAGGAGGGGTTTGATTCTCGCTCGGAATCAGCAAAAGGCTGATTCCGAGATCTGTGATCAAGATTTAATTTGTTATTAGAGCTCTCTAAAGATCGCGTTTATATTTTTTTATTGTACGATAATCTAAGCTCTCAACATACGGACATCAACCCAGGTTCTTATTCGTAAGTGTGTGATTTTTATGTTATTCCATAATCTATATCTGTGCCGAATTTCAATTACGTCCTCTCAGTACTTTATGCAGGAACGAACGATAACTTGTGTTACGGGTAATAAACAATGAAAATATATTACATATTTTTTTATAAATTTCAGAAATTTTTATAAAAATACATATGATACATAGATAAACATCCATTATCTGGACGGGATTCAAACCCGCAGTCTATAGTGCAACATGCTCGATTAGCCGGGATATGTCACCACGGCGCCAGCCGATCATCAGTTAGTGTTATGGGTACCAGGGGCATGCATGGTTGCATAATGCTCTTTTTAGGCCTTTCTTATTACTCTTCTGGCACAACTGCAAGAGATATAAAGTCAAAAGTAATAAAATTTAAAGTATTAACAAAACACAGCACTACTCTATCTTTTCATTTCATTTTCATTTATATATAATTACAATGGTCAAAAGAAATATTTTACATGTACACATTTACAACAGCAATTATTTACATAAAATACCCTATTTAATGGATACTTATTTTTATTCAAAAACATGTGAATACAAGACTTTTAACATCAAAGTTATATAATATTTTTTATTATACAATAACTTTGACAACTATAAGAAATCTCTTCTTTTAATTGCTGTAAGATTCTGTTAAAACCTAAAATTTATTTTCATATTAATATCTTTATTTTTAATAAATACACTGAACCAAAATGAAATTTGTGTCAACATATACTTAATAGAGTAGTTAAAAATCAAATAATTACCAACATAATGTCAGTAACAGTGTATATGACAAAATAATGGGACTTGGCCAAGGCTTTGTATCTGTTTGGCACCTGTTGTATGCCTAGTTGAAATGTGGCTCTGACTGCTATGTTATGTGCTTACTGAAGCATATTACAGTGGAGCCTCTACTCCAGCCAGTAGTTTTAAATGAATTGGGGGGGGGGGGGGTTTAAGTAACTATAATATACATAGTAGTATAATTTACATTAATACAAACGAGACTGACTTATTTAGCATTAACTTGTGTGTGAACCACTTAAGTACACAACAAATAATTAAAATTAGATACTCTGGTCGGAACAAATATGCTATCAAACTAAGATCAATACTAATACTGCAAAGTTGATGAGATACCTGGTTGAACACACTATCCTCAGGATCCAATTTCCATAGCATGGCTATGAGCCCCCCACATCCACCAGATCCCGTAAATATTTCCCCATATAAAAAAACTAGTATATAGTATTTTTGTAAATTTAAAAATTTTGAAAGACTACTGTTAGACACCTACATATAAATATATGTAGCTGTCCTAACCATGATAAATAAGTCTAATTATGGAGGTTAGGATAGGAAGCAGAAACCCATAGGAGCAGAGTGATGGTCAAACTGCAGGGCACTGCTAGTTTTAAATAAGATTTAAGATAATGCATGTATCGTGTATACATATGCATAATGTATGTAACTTAGCAATTTCGGACTGAATAGAGATTTTGTATTCTATTTTACCATGAACATAGTACGAATAGTATGTACTACTGGTTCTCATTACAATAAAACTACTTTTACAGATTTTATCGCGGTTTATTAAATTATTTATGTAGCCCGACATTTCAGAAGTCTTATAGCAACCATGATCACGGGTGGACGAGATTACAGATATCCAGTTTTATTGTAACGACTAACATTTGCATAAACTTAAGACATAAATACCGGTTCTCAGTCATAATTAAGATTATGTATATATTATTGAACTA